>VTPC01088699.1:0-11700 GCA_011009095.1 Ignelater luminosus
AAGATCCAATCTTGAGGATTGATGCTTGTTCTTTTAATGACACTATACGCTACTGGTAAAAAATAGCATATTGCAGCGCCCATCATAACCACGAGATACTGCAAAAATTAAAACAAAGTACAAATACTGCATTATCAAAAAGCCGCACATATAATAATGATCTTTGTTTTGGGTTTTCTAGACAAACATCGGTATCTAGTACGTATGAAGATTACTGTTTTAGGTATACAAAGTGTTTATAAATGTTTCTGTGTTCAGTGGGCTGTGAAATCAATGTTTGTGGCTGCATTTGCCGACTTTTGAAAGGTACATTATTAAATTTATTGTAATAGATGCTCAAATTGCGCTCCATTGGTTGCTAGGCAATAATAAATGAAATGCATCGTAATTTTAGATAAGTAAAATAAAATAGGCTTTATCATTGCCTAGCAACCAACTAAAATAAAAAAATTAATTCTTTGAAAACCAATCGGCCGATTTGATTTTTTAAACACCACTGCATTCTGGTATTGAAGACCTTTAATTTGATGTGCCACATGCCATATCATCCAATTTAAAATTTTAAAGTGGGGGTAGCTGGAGCTTAAAGGTAGAATCTTAATCGAAAACTTTGTACATAGTTTAGTCTCCCCCTCCCGGTACAAGAAAATGTCCTTGTATTTATTTTGATTTTTTTTTCATTTTTAAGATATTCAGGGTGGGAAGTTTTAAAATAATCACCCTGTATATTAAATGTTTGTCACGTTACACGCATTGTATCGTTGTTATGATGGTTGTTTAATCTTATGTTTTTTTTAAAATTAAATAAAAATTACGTTTTTAATAAAATAAAGAGCCCATTCTTTTCGATGTCAGTAGCTAAGAATAAAGAAAAATAATTACAAAATGGAAAAAAATGGTTTGCAATTTATTAATAAAGTTTATTCATACTCTTACACAATCATCCAAAATAAAAAAACATTTAGTTGCTAACAACATAGATAATAATACAATCACAATTGCCTAATAACATGAATAGCAATACTTAACGATAAAACAAATCCGGTAAATCGTCGTTCATATTGTTCTCAAACTATGTACAATATTCTTTTTGACTACCATAATCTAGTGGTGTAAGTTCTTGAACAGTCGTTATTTTGTAAGGATATAACTTCAGTTGTTTTTTAACAATTTCCTGGTAAGTACTTAAACGGATATTTGTTTGAAGTGAAATTCTGCGAAGTGATGTTTGTGGATTTTCTTAGGTTATTTGTCTGACTTATTCGACAGTTTTAACACTCACAGCAGGTCTTCCTGAAGATGTACCCTTCTCAACTGATCCTTTTTTAGCAAACGAGTAACTACATCTTCAATGTGAGGAACTAAAGCGTTATCTGAACATTAACATCAGGTAATCGGATTCTAAATTCATCTTTGCAAGCTTGAATAGAATATATCCAATTTCCCTCCCAAACTACACCATTCCGGTAATAAGACATAACAATAAACGTGTTTTGTTGAACAGTATAGACCATTGTTTGTTGAAAATAAATTGCATTAATATTTTTGAATGTTTACACTATGTAAGAGTCTTACTATGATTACCCAGACGGTAAATGTTCGGTTTAAGCCCTCAAGTTTTTGGAGATTTTTATAGTTTTCCTGAAAGCTCACGTTGAGAGGAGTAAAAAAAGACCACTCCCGCTCTGGACGGTCAAGTAATGAAAAAATTATAAAATTTCAAAAAAAGATTTTCAATGGAAAATTTTCATAAAACTTTTTTTTATAAAGTGTCCATCCTATAGAATTTTTTAAAACTGAAAATTCCTATTGTGTATTTAACCTCTGCAAATACCTCTAGCGCCGGCAATGCTACCATCAAGCTATAGACCCGTTTGCATCACTTCTTCAGGGTATTCACGACCAGTATTTCTTATTATAGCCGTCTACCTAACCTAACCTAACTCTTTTTTTGGCGTGGGAGGAGAAAAATCTTCCATAAGACAGCTCAAAGTCCGTACCTTGGGTAGTGTTGAATTCTTATCAATTAAAAAACTCCCCCTCTTAACATCTCAATAGCGCTGGTATCGCACTGGGCATTTCATCGGCGCTATCTTGCCTTCGTATTAGTCGATTAGTCGTTCTCCCTGTCTTCTCTTTTATAATCTTTTCTATGGTTTTGCTGAGCGCTTTTCAATGATCTTTAATTATTGTTGGAAGATTTGTCGTTCTAATGTCTCTTCCTATCTCTTCTTTTAGCTCTCTTATTTCTTCAGTCTCTCTGACGCAGGTAATAATATTGCTCGGCGTTGTCTGCTTCTGTCGTAAAGCAGTATTTACAATTTGGGTTCTCGATCTTTTTGATTTTGTTATGTATTTGTCGAAGCTACCATGTCCGCAGAGGAATTGTGTGCTATAATAATTAATATTGTCCCTCTGCTTTAACCATTCTCCAATGTTGGGTATTAACTGGCGTCTCCAACGCCCTTTTTCTGAACTATCCCATTGTTCTTGCCATCTTCTTTCGGTTATTCTCCTTTCCTCCCGTTTTTGGGCTTGGTTTTATTCTGTATTCTGACCCTTTCGTTCGCGAGTAAGCTAATTGGTATCATTCCCGTGAGGACTAACAGACCATCTGTCGCACCGACAGTAGGCCGCTGCTACTCGAATCTCCATTTTTCGCTGCAGTTTTTTGTATATGGATCTATATTTATTCCACTTGAGAGCCTTAATCCATGCTGGGGCTCCATATAAAAGTATGGACTCTACTACTCTTGCTATCATTCTCTTCTTTGACAATGTCGGGTCTTTGATTCTGGGCATCAGTTTTATTAACGCTTTTTCTATTGTTTTTAGTATATGCTCCTTCATTTTAGCATCTTTAAAAAACCACACTCCCAGGTATTTGAGTGTTTGTCTAGTTTCTATTTGTACCCTACCGACGTGTATCGTTAGGTTTTTTATTTTTCTTCTGCCTTTGAGCATTATCGCCTCTGTCTTTTCCGACGCGTGCTCTAATTTTAGCTCTCTTAGCTCGTCGATAATCTTGGCTATACTTCTATTGGCCTTGTATACGATTTCTTCTTTAGTTTTGCCTACCACTACCATGGCTAGATTGACAGCACACCCACTTATATGGGCTCCATCCGGTACCCCTAACTTTAGCACGCTGTCGTAGTAGATATTCCATAAACTTGACCTGACCTAACCTAACTTTTTTTTTGTGAAGGGAAAATCCTCATGGACACCTATATGCCCGTGCATGTAGGCGTGTGAGACTCTTACTCACTAAAAATCTCCTTTTTCGCCACGATTTGGCACACACGGAACGCTAAATTGAAGCATTACTTCGTGTGCACCTGGCTGCCCGCTTATTGTCACCTATTTACACTTATTAACACTTATATACACTCATTCAAGCCCAGGTCTTTCTTGTCTCCAAATTAACCTTATCATGTTTACATCATTAGAATCGTGACAACAAGAGCTATTCAAAACAATTTTCAATTGTTTTTCCGTCTATTTGAAAAAATGAAGTTGATATTGTTTTAGTTTTCCGATATCTCTTCAAATAAAGGAAAGAAAAAATAATAACGAAAATCAAGAAATCTACTTTTTTTTAAATATCTCTGAAACTATCCAAGATATCTAGATTTTGTAAACGCCAACAAAAAGGTCCTATAAATAGCCAACTTTCATCCCATTTAACCGATGCCGTATCTCTTACCGTTTCCAAGATCCCCATGCTGTGCATCCTTATCCTGGACACACTGTATATATCTATGGTCTGTTAGGTTTTCGTCCGGGAGGACTTTCCAACTGTTAATTTGCCTTGAAATTCCTCTCGTAGCAACGGTTATGTTGATGTGTGATACGCTTTCCCCCCTCGCAAAAGTCGGTTCGCCACCTTCATCTTTGACCATTAAATGTAAGCAGCAACAACAGCCTGCTCATAGCTGATCTCGTTCGTCAAGGTGGGGAGAACCCCAGAGCGGCGATTTTGCATTTGCGTTACCTATTATTATGACCTCCTTTTTTATATTCTGGATATGACTCATTATTGTTTCCACCGTGCCCTCGTATTCATCAAAGTTTATATTCGGCGACAGTAAGAAGCAATATATTGCGAGTTCAAGCACACCCCACTGCTCACTTATTCCATCGACATTACTTGCACTTGCTTGTTCACGCAGAACACCGCAACATCTACTTTGTCGCTTATCATCCACTCATGCCCTTTAACCAGTCTTTTGTTAGGCTCACCTACAACTAATAAGTTTATGTTCTGATTTCTGCAGGTCGCATGCGCCAGGTCGTGCACCGCTCTCCCCCTGCCCAAGTTAGTTTGCAGCACTTTCACTTTGACTAATTACCTCCCCCCCTGGTTACCCCTCCGTGCTGTACTTATTAAACCTCTGAATCTTGGACACTTTGTTGAATCAGGCCTGTGGTTATTTGTGTCACACCTGCGACAATACGCCTGTCCTGTACATTCTCTAGCTTTATGCTCCCGTTCACCACAATTCAGGCAGACATCCTTGTTGTTTGGGCCTTTGCATTCTTTGGCCCCGTGTTCAAACTCTAGGCAGGTAAAACATCTTACAACCTCTACTCTCATTCTAATTCTGCAAGAAGACCAGGCGAGCCGAGCTCTGCCCATCTTTGTAAGCTCCCTAGCTATTTTCCTGGGCATTAGTACGGTTACCGTCTGACTCCCATCCCTGTTTGGTCTCAGTGACTTAACAGCAACTTCTCCTTCCCCTACACCTCTGGCATTCTTTACTATTCCCTCTTTGACCATTTCTGCCGCGCAGTCTGCATCGATGTTGCTTACATGCATGACCACTTGGTCTTTTTTGACTATTACTTCCATACCTTCCCTTTTAGCGCCATCGTAAGTCTCTCGGTATTTATGCTTCCCCTTGTTATGTCCAAAAGTAGATCCCCTTTTGCAGTTTTCTTGGGGTTCCTCACAGGAACCCTCATGCCCGTAATATCCACATTGGCTTTGACCTTTTGAATAGGTCGGCGTACGATTTTCCCTCTGCCTTAACTATAATCTTATCACGCCGTCTTCTATTGGGCATAGCATCACCTGAAGCATCCCCAGGGTCTACGATCGTTATCTTTTGGTCTAATTTATAAAAAACGTGCTCCACGCACTTTTTCAAGTGTTTAGGAATTCTTACGTCTACCGCTGCAATCGTGAGCTTCCCGCTCTTACTACCACAAAGTTCTTCTTTTAGGGACTTAATTAAACGAAAGATTTTAGGCACATCATCCATCCCTGTGTCCTCCATACGGTAAGGAAGAAGATAGATAGTACTTCTGATCTTGGTCCCATTTTCTTTAGTACTGTACTTCGTTTACGTTACCCGGCTAGCATTTTCAATCTTGCCTTCTTTGAGGCCGTCTTCTAGCATTATCACAATTTCCGGAAACTTGTGCTGTAGTTCCTCTAGCCTTGGGTCTTTAGGGCCCATGTCGGGATTCAGAATTATTGTCAGGTTTCGTTCCGGCTTAATTTTGGTAAGTCTCCCTTTCTCCATGGTCGTGTTCTTATACGCTTCTCCAGGTCACTTCGAATCTATTATCTTAGCTAACTCATCAAAGTCTTGGCTGTTTTTCATAAGCGTTTTTCATAAGCGTTTTTCTTATTGCTTCGTACCTATCGGTCTCAGGTTGCTTTCTACTTTTGGAATCCGTCTGGGTGGCTATCTCTTTCCTTTTAGCCCAGTCACTTTCTACAAAAAAAAGGCCAAAACTCTAAAAAAATCCGACTGAAGATTTTCCTTCGGGATTTTCTTTATTTCGGCGTCAAGAATAATCCCTCAAAAGTCCATAAAGCCAACTGGACAGCTACAAAAGTTACAGAAGGTCAAAGGTCACGGCAATCAGTTTTTCCCACATATCTCGTAAATTATTGATTTTACGTTAGTTTTGGTCATTATAAAATTTGTTCATGAGCTAGATCTACACAAAGAAGGTCCTATACAAATTTTACGTAGAATCAATAGTTTTTAACATATAGGGCTGAGAAGTTTCAGAGCAAAGCGCATACTCCACTATACTATACGTATAGTGGTGTATACAGATAATAAGACCTATTTATTCATAGAAACATCGTTCATGCATATATACCTGCGTAATTTCTGTCTGAATTATCTGAATAGCTAAGCTAATCTAATCTAACCTAACCTAACCTAACTTTTTTTATATATATATATATATATATATATATATATATAAGTGGTCGGGGAAGACCTGCACGGCAGACACCTGTCAGTCCGTACTGTCATACTGTCAGGTAGTGCAGGGTTGGCGGCCCCCTAAAAACTCCTATCCACATAAAGCTGTTGTCACTTGCACCGGAACCGTGCTAGCATTACTTCAGTGCAGTGCGTTTAAGAGTGCTTGGATGTTCGGCACTCTGGTGTTTGCCATAGTCGTATTATATTTAATGTTCTTGAACTCTTTCTACCGTTATACACATTCCTTATTTATCCTCTCTCTCTTTGATTTGTGGTATTTCCCTAATCATAGCTTGGATTAAATTCCAGTATTCTTCCTTTTCCAACATGATGTCGATTATGTTGTCTGGATTTATATCTCTTTCTAACTTGTTGTTTAAATCAATTCTACGTTCCTCCCATCTTCTGCAATAAAAGATTGTATGTTCGGCATCGTCCTTGACAGATACGCTCCATAACTCCCGTGACCTGTCAGAAATTGTGTCAGCCAGTATTCCACGTTCCCGAGCTTTTTTTCATACCATGGCTTTATATTTTTAATTAGTCTTCTAGTCCAAGCAGCAATATTTTCTTGTCCTGCCATCTTTCTTGCCATTTGGTTAATGCATCGTTTAATATGTCTTGTTTGTTAATCTTTTTATCTCTAAACCTTCTACTTCTTTGTTCCGCCATGATATCTATAGGTATTGTTTGTGCTATTACCTGCGCCGCCACCGTTGAGACCGTTGAATAAGTGAATAAGAGCTAATACCAATGCACATTTTCCTTTGTGTCGATTCCAATTTGTTCCTATATTTTTTATACTTGAGAGTTTTCCCATATGGGCGCTGCATATAATAATATGGCATGCCCAGCTTCGCTTAGGACCCTTCTTTTGCTTGCTAGTGGGCCTCTTGCATTAGGTATTATTTTAGCTAACGCTTCAACTGTCCTTTCCGCTTTAAACTTGGCAAATTCAACATGTGTAACTATGCTTACGTTTCTATTAAAACCAACCCCGAGATATTTAATGTTATCTTTGCTTATTATTGTTCTGCCAAGGAAATTTATTTTTAGATTTTTTAGTCTTCTACCTCCGTATAGAATAATCATTTCTGTTTTCTGTGCGGCGAAGTTTCTTTTTTTTTATTTCTTCGTTGATTCTTTTTAGGGATAATTCTGCTGTTCTTATTAGTTCCTCCTCGCTTCGGCCGCATAACATAACATTTCTGCTTCTGTGGGCAACCTTGTGGTAGTAACTTTATCGAAGTATATATTCCACAGGTTTGGTCCAAGGAGGGAGCCCTGAGAGACTTCACAGTAAGTTCTTCGATGCCTTCCATCACTAAGTGATAGTTTTCTCTCGCTTAGGTAGCTACTAATAATGTTTATTAGGTATGTACTTATTCCCCTTTCCTTTAGATTTTCCACGATTCCATCCCATCTTGCTGTGTTGAAAGCGTTATTAATATATTATATATTAATATTAGTATACAAAATTCTCTATTTTTTGTTGCTTTGCTTTTTATTTTTTTTACTTTCTGGATAATTTTGTCCATGGGGTGAAGATCGATTTCCCTTTTTTAAAACCGCACTGTCTTGGAGAGATATCTCCCTTATCCTCTAGTTCTTTTCTTAGCCTGTTTAGTAGTAAAGCCTCTAGCACCTTCCCCAGTATGTCTATTAGACAGATCGGCCTATATTTGGTTCTTCCATTTTCCCCCTGCCACTGCTTAGGTATTAAAAGCAATTTGGCTGGTCTCCATTGTTGTGGAAATACCTCATCTTCTAGACATTTATTAAAAAGATTTAATGCTCTTTGTGCATCAGCCTCAATTGTCAGTTTGGTGATTTCAGGAGATATACCATCTCTAGTTCCTCCATGCTAAATGATTCTTTTTTCTGCCCCTCTTCCTTCGTGTAGTGTATAATTGGATTTATTTATACATAGAAACATCGTTCATGCATATATACCTGCATAATTTCTGTCTAAATTATCTGAATTAGCTAAGCTAATCTAATCTAACCTAACCTAACCTAACCTAACCTAATCCAACCCAACCCAACCCAACCCAACCCAACCCAACCCAACCTCACATTGATTAACCTATTTTCAAACACTTTCAGTTGTCTTGCATAGAAAATCTCATAAGAAATTTTCATTTTTTAAAAAATTTATTTTTTTTATTTTTTGATACCGGTCTTACTTCTCTCGTCGTGAGCTTTCAAAAAACTATACGATGGACACTTTATCGAGAAATCAAATTTGTTTGTGAAAATTACTCACTGAGAAAAATTTTTCTTTAAATTTATAACTTTTTTATTTCTTGACCGTTCAGAGTGGAAGTGATCTCTTTTTATTCCTTTCAACTTGGGCTTTTAGGAAAACTACAGAAACTACCCAAAAACTTGAGCGCCTAAACCGAACTTTAGCGTAATGGGTAAAACAAATTTCAGCACGATTCACTAAAATGCTTAATGCAAGGTAATGTCATTTGCAACTGGCAAATTACAGAAAACAAATACGTATTAGTTGTTAAAATAAATCAACAATGCGGCACATCAAAATTAGATTCTATAGCCAACTGGACACAGAAACATTTATAAACACTTTGTATTAGTAATAATTCATACAACTGACCTGATTATTTTTGTACCATACCCATTCCTTAATTAGTTCTTCTTCCTTGTTACCTCCTCGTTTTTTATTTACAAGATAAGGTTCCTTTTCGATTTTATTCAGAAGCCTTCTCAGTTTAATGCGATTAAGATATGTTACTATTATCATAGAAGCGCCTAAAAAAATTGTAAAGAAACTTTTAGATAACAAGTGCCACAGAAAAATCGTTAAATACATTTTAAGCTATATTAACTTTACTGTAAACAGACTTATTTATTTCAGAATAGCGCAGATTTTACGAAATTTCTAATATACTTGTAAAAGAAAAGAAAAGGCAAACAGGGATTTGTAGTTTTCTATAATTTATGGCGCAGTTCCAACAATACGAGGATGGTCTGAAAAGTTTCCGACCTAACAAAGATACAAGACATTTTTTTTGAATTTTTTTTTTATTTTTCAACATAGTCTCCTTGTAACTCTACACACTTCTCCCAGCGATGCTCCCATCTCTGTAACCCGTGCAAATAGTACTCGGCATTTTTCTCTGCAAACTAATTGTTCACGAAGGTGATTGCCTCTTCATTTGACGAAAATCTTTGTCCTCCGAACGCAATTTTTAGATGAGGGAACAAAAAGAAGTCGCTTGGTGAGTAAGGCGGATGGTCAAGCAGTTCAAACCGTAATTCGTGGATTTTCGCCATGGCAACCGCTGAGGTGTGAGACGGTGTTTTGTCTTGGTGAAACAGGATTTTCTTTTTCTGCAAATGTGGCCGTTTTTCGCAAGTTCTGCTTTCAGCTTGTCAAGTAATGATGCATAGTATGCTCCTGTAATGGTTTTTCCTTTCTGAAGATAATCGATTAAAATAACTTCATGACTATCCCAAAAAACAGTCGCCATCACTTTCCCAGCCGAAAAAACAATTTTTGCTTTTTTTGGAGCCGGTTCCCCCTTTGCAGTCCACTGTTTGGACTGTATTTTTGTTTCGGGCGTATAATGGTGTATCCAAGTTTCATCTACAGTAATTAATCGGCTCCAAAACTCGGATTTATTTCGCCTAAACTGCGCCAAAAGAGCGTTGTAAATATTCATTCGAACACGTTTTTGGTCTAACGTGAGCGAACGCGGCACCCAACGCGCGGACAGCTTTCTCAAGCCTAAATGTTGATTTAATATGTGACAAATACGTTCTTTTCACATGTTCATAACCTCTGCTATCTCTCTCACTTTAATTCGGCGGTCGTCTAGCACCATTTGGTGAACTTTGTCGATGTTTTTGTCGGTAGTTGCAGTTTTTGGACGTCCCAAACGTTCATCGTCTCCCAAGCCCTTACGGCCACGTTTAAATTCAGCAGCCCAAAATTTCACTGTGGTAAATGATGGTGCAGAGTCCCCATACACAGAATCCAACTCATCTTTTATTTGCGAAGGCATATTGCCTTTCAAAAACAAATATTTAATGACAGCTCGATACTCGATTTTGTCTATTTTCACAAAAAAACTCACATCAACTCACTCAAACGACTGTTACATAAAAACTGCGCGTCCAAAATGGCTGAAACTTTGGTGAGTAAGTGTCAAGAGATGAACAACGAAATTCAGTAGCTTTTATTTACGAGTGCTGCCATCTTCACTTGAGGTCGGAAACTTTTCAGACCACCCTCGTAAGTACTTTTTGAAAAATTAGCAATATAAATTAAAATTTTGAAAAATTAGACATTGCTTTTATTTTGAGATTAGCAGGATACAAGAGAATATAATCATATCAGCATATAGTAATAATCCTAAATCTGACCAGGTAACATTAATGTAAAGAAAATAAAAATACATACTTCGCACCCAATAGCCGGGCACCCAAACGTCCAGGGCTCGGTTTTTTCAACTTTGCTTCATGATTTTTGAAAAAAAATTCGCTAATTATTTAAACGATTGATTTATTTCGTTGAAAGATTGTAAACGTAATAGAAAAAAGTTTTATTGTAATCAGTCGTAGAGTTTGGAAATTTGATTTTCATATTAAAGTAGCATTAGTTAAAGAATAGCAATGTGCAAAATCTAATTTAGGTGCAAAAGGAACAAAAAGCCCCTGTATAGATCATAAGATTGTCTGTGTAGGAAATTCAGTTAAATTTAAAATCCTTTTTAAGAATTAGATTGCGATTCTATAACGAGCTTGTTTAAAATATCTTTCCTGCCGGTCCGTGTCATCCGGGCTCAACTCCTCCTGTTTATCCCTAGTTTAGTCACAGATTAAATAAGACACAGATTTGTGGATTTTATTTCTCTTTCTCTCTCTCTCTCTCTCTCTCTTTTTTTCTCTCTCTTCCTCCAAGCAACTCCCAGAGCTTGCACTGCGCAAGCCGACAACTTGTGATGTTGTTTTAAAACGCCCGCCACTTAATTTATAAAACGTGCCTGAAAGGGTAGGCGTGGTTAACTCTCAGAGCTGCTTATGTAAATGCGCAGAAAGAAGAAATAGGTACATTGGTGGTATAGGGGGTGAAATATCTGACTCTTATTTAATCTGTGGTTTAGTGATCTTGTGAGCGAGTATCACTCTCTCTCTCTCTCTCTCTCTCTTAGTTAGTTCAGCTGTCGTCAGAAGCACACGCATTCCTAGTTACGCTTAAGACTCTAAGTTATGACATATGAATTTTTATTAATTAATGATCAAGGTTTTCTTCTGCTGTGTTCCAGTTCTTGCAAAACATTTTTAATCCTAACGAATCGTAACTGAATTATGATAATAAAAATGAAATATTATTTAGCATAAAAACCTTTTTATTATAAAAAATGTATTATTTACGCTTGACTTTCGAAGCGTACGGACGTGTCCGCCGCTCTCTGCGTTGTCTGATAACGAGTATGTGACG
>VTPC01088700.1:0-20083 GCA_011009095.1 Ignelater luminosus
TTTTTTGGTGGTAGCTTTAACGCTCCTTGTACTAACTCTTCTTCTGTAAAGGGTATTTCTTGTTCATTTTCACTCTCATCTAATAGGAATAATGTATTCCAATTGTATTCTATATCTTCTGGGAAGAGTTTTCGCACTTATACCATTCATACATTCTACATCGCTACATATCTCTTTCACGGTTTCCCTTTGACTCTGTTTATCTCTTTCCACAAATTTATCCTATAATTGGTATGTACTGCATAGTCTTTCTTTCCCTACTTTGCTTGTATTGCTTTTATTTCTCCTAACCATATTTCTTCTGCTTCTGAGACACTTCTTCCTTAGTTTTGCAATTCTCTCGCTCCATTAGTAAACAAGGCGTCTATTTTTCTTGTTTATCGTTTTCTTTGGGTATGTAGTACTGCATGTGTTCTCCAATACTTTAGTCTACTCTTCGGCAGTTTATTCTGCGCCTTGGTAGATAATCATCTGTTTTATTACTTTATCTAATAGATTAGTAAACACCCTATGCGTACTATTCTTTTATTTGGTTCGATTACTATTAACAGCTCTACTAATTTTTTTGGACGGCCCTGTGTAGCAAATTGTGTGGTGGTCTGCTTCTGTTTACATTGGTTTGCAGTACAAACATCTGGCAACCCTTGCTTGTACATTGACTACAGAATTGCCGTCTTGCTGATTTCCCTCGAACTTTTGGCCCAATAACATAATACATGTTCTGGTGTGTCGTTATCTGCACCACTAATATGGAATGGATCCACGTCTACCAATCTAAATCTATACGAATATTGCAAAGGGGATCATGCCCAATTAGTAGATACAGGACTTCCAGGTAAAATGTTTTAGACATTTATTCTTTGTTTCTTTTTGTATTCCCTGTATAAACTACTTAATGTTTCTTGAAAATAAAGCTTTCTTATTATGATTAAGAAGCCTGTCTGTCCGCTAGCTTTGTAGATACTCTTTGTCTATTACTACACCCAAATACTTTATAGAATTTACTGGTTCCTTATCGTTGTTCTATTATTATGCATGTCCTACAGATTGTCTACTTTCCTGACTTTTGAACCAGTCTTCCAATTTAAAACAGAAGCCATAAGACTGACCCCAAGAAAGAACTTTGTGGGCATTTCCTTACCGTTCACATGATAAAATCTGTACTAACGCTTCCTGATTCTATAATAAAACACTAATTCAATGTTTTATGCAATAACTAGCGTATGTATGGTATTAATTTTACTCATATTTAGTCTATGTATCGTTTGAAATGTTGCTCTCTTTGTTTGTCCTATTAGCAAACAATCTTTTGCTCTAGAAAGGAAGATAGTCTCATCGCTAATAATTTCACTAGAATTTCTCTCAATAATGGAGCGGGAAAAGATATACAGCTCTCAGCCTTTTGCCTATTCCTTGATTCAACCAACAAATTTTTACTTTTTTCCATATATTTGGAAAAACTTGAAATTGCAGATAATTGTTGTAGACTTTCATTTGTGCTATAATGTATTCGGAAGGTGTGTCTTCATACCACTTTCAAAGAACTTTGCATAGAACCACACTAAACGAACCTTCAACATTAACTGTCTTCAACTATAGTTTGTAACGTTCACTTTTTGCTTTCGTTACATGTGTGTAGTTTAACCTTTGCTGTTGGTGTGATTTAGTATTTCGGTAGTTTTTCCTCTTGTTGAAGATTTTTTCCAGTTGTTGACATAGATAGCTGGGTTACCTTTTTTTGGCTTTTTTAGTTATTGAGATCAATTAAGAGTTGACAAACGCTTTAAGTTACTATTATTATTATTAAGCAGGACAGGGGGTACAATTGTTTCCAACATTTAATTTTATTTTCTTATTCTAGGAATTTTGAACTCGTACAGCTGTGAGATGTATTTCTGATTATTTATTTTCAATGAAAATCCGGTTAGCAACTGGATCAGGATTTTGGTCACCTTATCTGTGATTTAATTATTAAAGTCTAGAATTTTTATTAATTGGCTTCAACTTTCTTTGTATCTTTACGTATGAAGTTTGAATAGGTAGCCAGGTCTAGCTAGTAAATGTTAGTTCTTATTTCCATCCATTTTGTTTAAGGATATCTCATGCGTAGGTGATCTTTATTTTTGGTTTAGCCAAAAATGGATTGAAATTAGAAGCTTTTGTACTAGCCATTTGTAACCCTATCGGTTGCTGTTATAATTACGCAGTTTGATTAGGTGTTTGAAACTCAGACATTTCTATTTTTATTGCTGACTGATTTCGTTGATTTTTTTAACAAGAGTTTTTGTTTTAAATTAAATTTTCCAATAAGAATTTAATTTACTTTTCTGAGCTTCTAGGTGAAATGATATGATTAGCCGACGGCGCGGCGGTCGCACGGAGTGCTCGATTAGCTTTTCTTCATACTAGGGTAGGAGAGTGTTTGGTACCGTTGAACCTGTTGGGTTGTTAAATGTTGCTTAGGGTGAAACTTTGTTGAAGTTTTGTGAAGTCTCTGTAGACTGGGGGTAAGTTGTTTTTTGGGGTTATATCGAGTTGATTCTGATGTAATTTGTTTGTTTTAAGCTAAGATTCAAAATTACACCTGAAAGAGTGTGAATTTTTAGTTAATATGGCTACCATCTTCCTTCAATCTCTTTGTAGAATATCTTGAGGATCCATCCGGTTTCTTAAATAAAACACACCTCAGTTGTACTTTTCATCCTCCAGGAGTCGAGATGAAGTTCTTTAGACCCGGACAGTTCTCAACTTCGTCGGCCATTGTCAATAAAAATATGGATGCAATTGCTATTGGTTGTTAATAAATAATTTTTCTTACATTTTCCCCTATCACTATTAATCACAAGAATCTCGCCGAAACTAGCCGCCCTAAGATCAAGATTCTTAGTTTAAAATTGAATTATCTCGTAACGCAAAGTTACATTACAAGTTGTCTTCATGTTCATATTTAAATACCATTTGCTGATCTAACTTGTTTCACGCTACAACCATCTCTGTATTTGTATTTATATCTAATATTTTGGGCGGTCAAACTCCTCCTAAAGTCTCACATTTTTTCCAGATAATTTTCTTTTAGTCTTTCGGTTATGAAGATTGGCATATCTCTGTATCATCATTCTTGCCCCCAGCACTAATGAAAAGGCCTCTTTGTAAAACCTCTTATATTCAATATGCTTGCATAGTTCACTTATGTTTCTATACACATTTGTCAACTCATTCGCTTTTTCATTTCCCGGTCTTCCAGCGTGTTTTTCTACCAATGCCAATTTAACTTCTGTACCCTCTAGTGTCAACCTATTATCATGTTTATGTATCACGGTTGTTAGTAAGACAGTCATCGAATCTGCCGAATTGACAAACTGCGAGTCGCCTTGCTTGTCCCGAATCCGCTCAATAGCAATTTTAATTGGTCTCACTCAGAACTCTAGAGTTAAATTATTTTGGTCAGATATACGCTTTAAAGTAAGTTCCTGTTGATAGATTTGCCTCTATAGAGAGCAATTCAGCCCCTGGGTAGTTTCGGTGTCTATATATGCCCTGACGTTATCATTTCGCACCAGATCTTATCCCTTCTAAAGCAACTGCCACACATCCAACCCCTTAATTCAGCTGTAGATATTTGTACACCATTGTATTCTTTCTATCTTCTTCCTCCACAGTGTCAATCCTATTTTGCATAGTGTGATAACTCCCTAGCCGTCAAAAACTACAGTCAATAAAAGGCATTGCCTTGCCTTTACGCCCAATCACAAGGGTGTAATGTTCACCATTATTTCAAATGCCCTTGTAAGTGAGATCTTGCAACTAGAACCATACCAAAGTCTCACCATTAACTTATGTGATATATCCATCACCTTCTTTCTCAAATATTTGCATGTTAATTCTATTTGTTTTATTTTCTTAAACCAATCCTCCATAATGATCAGTCATAAGATCGGTGTCAGTGAGTAGCCCTGTAGGCATCATCTTTCAATACTTCTCTAAATTCCCTCCACTTCTGACTCTTTTTATCTGTAAGAAAATCCATAATCGCTTTGTCCACATTTTCCAGACCTTTCTTCTCTGGCGCCCTTTCTAAATTGAAATATCATATTTACAGAATTGAATGGGTCCTGGAAGTTCAAAGTAATCGTGTGTTTCGTTGTCTTTATTCCTCTTCATAATTGTAGTTACTCTATCGCATGACTCAAGTAAATGTACTAGACGACTTGATAGTATCATCTTTCCTAGAGTTTGCTGTCTACAGTCATGAAAGCACGTGTTTATGTTAACCTTTCAATAGAAACTTTTTTCAAGTTTTAATTTTTTTTCTGTTGTAAATGGATGCTACATTAAACTTTGAAATTTTGAATGTTTTTTGTTTTTTTCTCATCTTGTATTTTTTGTGCAGTGATCAATTTAAAGTTGGATCAAAATAACACTAGAACAAGAAATATCACCCAGGAATAGCTGGCAGTGTCACCATCAACATAAAAGTACGCGTTCGAAGTTTTGTTCTTCTTCTCTTTGTCTCGATCCTTCTCTTTTCATTCTTTTATCTTTCATTTCAGCATTCTATATTTCCTCTCCGACGAAATATGTTGGCAGCCACTGCTGCTCTTCTTTTTTTGGTCGAGTTGAATAGCGATACATGCAAAATGTTAGATGTAATGTGTCTAAACTATTTATTGCATTGCAGTTTACATCTCTTTATCGATTTCTACGTATCTATATCATTCTGACAGTCGCCTCACTTCTTTAACGTTTGAACAGTAAGCAAGTATGAGCAATGTGACTTCTATCACTGGCCCCAACAACAATAACATATCCAAACATAAATTTGAATATTTTATGAATCTTGTGCGTCTAACAATAAATACCAGTTACATAGCAGCAATTTATCTAGCAGTAAAGTAATTAGCAAACACTTTAAATCTAAACTTTAGTGGAAATAGTTCACTTAGACGAGTCAGATAGAAGAGAACTCGGTCCTATTTCTACAAACTTCTCCAAAGAACCTGGCATCTAGGTGCACACCTTGTTAATTTAACTCTTCTTTACATCGTGTAACACATTAGTTTAAGTAAGTTGTAATTAAAATGAATAAGGTGCAATATATATAGGAAAGAAGTAATTTAAAACATCTCTTGAAAATTAATACAAGAGAATAATTTCTAGTAAAAATTATTTGGAATCGATCTTAGTAATCAAATTTGGTTTAACAGGAAAATTCAATCAATCAAGATTAAATTAAATCTCCGAAGTAATTTAAAACGCTTGTGTGAATAATGAGGCAAAATTAATCAGTTTTGTGTTCAACAGTTTCGGGGCTTTTAAATCTTAAAAACTTTTACACTGTTTTCAAGTTATGACGGCCACTGACAATTAATTATCTCGAATTATATAAAATTTCTAACCCCAAGCTGTATCAGAACTCCTTTAATGAAGCTTAAAACTTTAAGAATTTCATTTTTGTGACAGAAATAAGACGCGTGTAAGTTCCTAACAGGAACTTAAACACAACGAGCTGGCAGGTTTATGATTGTCTCAAGGCAGTCGTGATAGGTGATAGGTGGGGCTCTAGGGCATTGTTACAAAAGTGTATGAATTGTCTGTGTGGATGTCAAAGCTCATGACAAACACCGCAACCTTTCAGCGGTTGCAGCGATATATACGAAACGTGCTTTTGCACAGGAATCTCTTCGTTTTATCTTTTAAAACGTTGCTGGTAAATCGATTCCTTCGATAGCTTGAAATAAAACGGGTCACTCATATACACGTGTCGTGTGTCACACAAAAATGTTATTTTTGTAGGCGGAATATGTCCTTTCAATATGCTTCTACAATTCCACAGCTTGTTTAGCAAAGCACCGCTGCCGTTGAGTTGGTTGCGATGAACTTTTAAAATATATAACTGTATATTTCAGCATTTCAGTGATTTCCGCAGAGATTTTCCTGCTTCTCCCTTATTTACCCTTGCGAGTTAGTGTTAATGCAGTGATTTTATCATTGTAATGCACAGGGCTGGTAATAGTGGTAATTTATAAGGTAACCCGCATTGTAAATTTTCAGTTGCTTTCATCGTTTCTGTAAAAAATGTAGTAAACATACCACCTAACATGGGGGAGTCAAATTTAAGGGGTTAATATTTTTGTGTACTTATGTACAATAGAAACTTTTAAAGAAATGATTTTGCCTTGTTTCCAATTTTTATTTTATTTTCTTTTAAAAGAGAAACATTTATACCATAGATTCATAAATAATGTATCATGTATAAAATAAGAAATAATAAAGCCTCTCGGAGAGATAGTATCGCATTACTCAATAAAGATATGCAAATCGTTCATCATCTTGCACCGCGAGAATAGCGTTTACAGTGACAAAAATGTCGAGAAACGATAACAAAAAACTTATCATACCCGCTGCTGGCAACAGACTGATGGTTACAACGTATAATGTTTGCTGTTTCGTTTCCGTATCTGCGAATTTATGTGTAGGAAAAAAATAGAAAATTCCATATTTTGTGAAATATACTCATATCAGCTAAATCTACAGATACATGGTTATAATGTGTAAACTTTTACTTATCTTTAGTTGTGCAATAACAATTTATGAATAGAAAGTTAGGAAGTCAGTGAATCTAATCCATTGTTCGTCTAATCTGAACTTAAAATATTGCTATTGATAATCCAAAAAAGGTAAAACTGACAATGCAACCTAAAATTTAAAATACTTCTATTAAATGCTACACTGCCACCAGTAATGAACAGTTTGAGACTGGAATATATAATGCGAGTTCCTTTTGTAAGGATATTCTCATCAACAGTAAAGGAAGAATAAACTAAAATGATAAGTGAATGCTGTACTTGTTCTTTCTGTGAAAGGCTCTGAAAAATGTAATAGCGTTTCACGGTATTTAACTACGGAAATGTATTTTTCTACATTTTACTTTATTCTCAAGACCTTACAAAATCCGGCACAAAATAAATCAGATAGGCCAACAAGTTTGAAACGATCGATTCTACTAATTATAACTTTTAAGGGCAAATTAACTTCTTAGCAAGTAGAATATTTTGTTCTTCAAAAGATCCCTTTAATGTTAATATTACATAATAAAAGATTTTTATATTGTTATTCAGTATTCAGTGAAAAGAATTTTAGTTCCAGAGGCCACTGAAATAGCTACTTTGGATTGCTCGATACAAAAAATTCAGACTCAAACTTTCTTTTACTTTTGTACAAGACGGCGCTAGAGTGTTGTACCTACACACATCGATTTAGGTCGCACAGGGGCGTTTGAATTGAGATCTGACAATAATATTTATTATAACGCCCTATAGTAAGATAAAACTGCAGTCCCTAGGTATATCATCAACACCAGCCGTGCTCTAATCAATTATCATCAACTACATCCCGATCACCGACAATCTCACCCCTCAATTTTCAGAGCCACCACTGCCACCTCCATCACCAGACATCATCTCCCCTTAATCATCAATTTCATGCTATTCCAACTCCCAATCCTAAATCCCTACACTGTAACCTACAGAGACTGAGACACGTTCCGAATTCATCTCACCAACAATTTCCCAGTAAATCCGCCCCTATCTAGGCCCCCTATCTAGGCCACCTGTTCAGGCCGCCGTTCACAGCCTTACCACCACCACAGAAGCAATCGATACCTCATTTTCAGTTAAATTCATTAACGCCGACCGTCCCCACCAAGAAATCTAGTCCGACTCAATCAATGAAAAACGCCGACTCGACCGTTAATTCGAAAAAAATCATAATCTTTAGTTAAAACTCAGTAGGGCTGGTTCAATTTGCTTGCTTGGTTGCAAGTAACCAGGCACCGGGAGGCGCGCTGGTTGAAACTGTGCTCTAACCTGGATCACAGACAAGGAAGTCTATTTTGGGGAAAGCTCCAAACCATGACAGGCTATAGGAAGCGAAACAATCCCCACTTTCAACAAAATGGCCAGATAGTCACAGAACCACATAAAAAAAGAAGTTTTCGCAAATCTGCTCGAAGAAATCCGCCATTCAATCCGCCACCATCGGATATTCTTTGCTCCATCCGGGTGGAACAAACGGCAACAGTTCTTGAGCTCTTCACCACCATCTTCGACAGCTGCCTTCGCTGCGGCCACTCCCCGTCCTCCTAGAAAACAGCTCGCCTGGTTTTGGTCACCACACCTAACAGAGACTACAACGATTCCCTTTTTTATCGCCCCATATCGCACTGCTCAACGTCTCAGATAAGAGAATCTTTGCCGGCAGGCTGCGAGATCTCATGATTAGGTACGACATCCTTTCCCTGACCTAGTACGGCTTCCTCCCCGTCATATTCATCCAGGAGTCGCTTCTACAACTTCAAACGGGTGCATGCTCGCTGCCTTCCTAGACACAGAGCGCGCATTCAACTAAGTTAGGTACAAAAAACATCTTCAAAAGCTCCTCGCCGCGGGAGTTCCTTCCCAGTTTACAGTTGGCTGATAACTCTTCCGTGCCTACACTCCGCGGGCTGGCGTCCCGCAAGAATCTCTTTTATCCTCGCTACAGTTTATCATCTATTGCCACGATATTCCACGACCTCAGTAAAGACCCGTCACTCTCGCGCAATTCCCCAACGACGCTACTCTTTAAGAAACATCGCCCTCCTCTGCGGGTTCAAGAAATCTGTCTCGCGATCTTTCGTTTCTAGAGTTCTAGTTCGGGGACTGAAGGATCAGACCCAATCCCACCAAGACCCAAGTGATCCTCTTCAAGCCCGAACTTGTGCACAAAAATAAGCCTCTCGGACAGCAAAGTTCATTTCGAACTGTGGGGTAGTGTACCTGGGCATTACGTTTTCCAAAACCCTCTCTTGGGCCCAAAAAACCAAACAATGCTGCAACATCGTCCGTCAGCGTAGCTCCCTCTTGTTGGTTTTGCGCGGTGCGGCGGCATCCGCGGACGTCTCAAGGGCACCCCTTTCCTGACATGCAAAACTTTCGTTTGCCCGTCTTCGATTATCGCTTCAGGAGGAGGTCATGTGTCTGGGGAAGTTTGCGAGCTAACCGGAATATTTCTGATAGACGCCAGGTTCGACTCGAAGAAAGGGCTGTTGAGAAGAGCCGAATTGCCGCAACCTAAGAACTCCGCTCGGTTCAATCCCCAGAAAAGCCCAAGAAGTCTAAACAATAAACACCCTTCACACACCCTCCTCGTCTTAGCCTCGAACCTCCCTGACGACTTCCAGGATATCCTAGGAGACAAACCTTTTGACACCAGACAACCCGGCCCGCAATATCATCTACTCACCTTACACGATACCCAATGTTCGGGATACCCAGTCACCAACTTCCTTGATTTCCTAACCCTCCAACAAAACAAACTCGACAACCTCCCATTTCCCGACACAACTCTGTTTTATATTTCAGGTTCCATCAAGATTCCAGAGATCATCAACATTTAGCGCCCAAGTACACAGAAGCTGCGGCAGGTGGCGGTGCACTCGTAGTATGCCTTTGCACCAGCAGCTGCAGTAAATCCAACGGAGGAGTGGGGATCGGAACGACGACACTCGGACTCCTCTACAATTTTCTCTGGACCGACCAAGCCAGGCATACCGTGGGAGGTTTAGTTGGAAGTTTATTATCGAACCTATCCATTCAAATTGCCAAATTTCATTCAGGTTGAAAAGGCATATACATACATACAGGAGAAACAATTATAAATTGACCCTATGTGTGATTTGTTATGCTTTTAAATTAATATTCTTGACGTTCTTGATTACCATTCCGTTAATATTTACATTTTGTACTTATATACAAAAATATGAACTCTTATTAACACAGAATAACTAGGTTTTAACCTCGAAAGTAGAAAAAATCCCACGTGGGAAAACTTCACCATCTTGAATGTTAAAGGGAAAAGCTTCAAAAAATCGATTTTTATTTCCATACTTGTATCTCCTATACATAAATACTTCTCCAGCTGCTTCCACAATTATTTGGAAGTTTGTTGCTATCCTTTAGTTTCTTAAAGGTGGTAATTTTGCCGATATTAAAAGAGAAAGACATATCGCAGCCTGATACAGCGTGTAAGAAGGTAGAAGTGGTGTAAAATCACTTAATGCATTAACAGCTTTACTTCTTTGATAAACGAAACAAGAGGATAATTCAAAGACAGCGTTTTCAACCTGATCTTCGTATGCCATTTGGATTAAAGAATGCACCATTCACATTTCAGAGATTAAAGTCCTGACATGTATTAGAGGAATTAGAAGTTTCGTTTACCTAGAAGACATAGTTCTCTAGTGCAACATAACAACAATCTTCGTTGCGTCTTACAAAAACTCAGAAAACACAAGCTCAAATTACAGCCTGACAAATGTGAATTCTTGCGTAAAAAAGTAACTTATTTGGGTCATGTCATTACAGAACACGGTGTACAGCCAAGCCCCAAGAAAATAAGAGCAACTTTAGAACTAAAAACTCCAATAACTCCAAAAGACATCAAATCATTCTTAAGGTCTTGTTGGGTACTATCGAAGATTTACACTGATTTTCTCAAACCTCTCATCAACCTACTAGATTAGGACCAAATTCTTCGATGGACTCCCAAATGCGAAGAGTCGTTTCGGGTATTAAAAACTTCTTTAACTATAAAGCCTGTACTTCAATACCCTAATTTCTCCCGACCTTCATACTCACCACGGATGCATCGAACGAGGCCATAGGTTCAGTTCTGTCGCAAGGAGAACTTGGTAAGGATCTTCCAATTTCTTACCATTCTCGGACATTAAACAAAGCAGAAGAAACTATTTGACTACAGAAAAGAAGCTGCTAGCAATTGTTGATTGTCTTACTTGTTTGGTAAGAAATTCACAATCGTTACCGATCATAAGCCTCAGAAGTGGTTAATGAATTGTAAGGATTCAACAAGCCCTTTAGTTCGTTGGCGCTTAAATAAAATAAACAATATAAATTCTGGTTATGAGCTAGATTGAAAATTGACTGAATCTACCGAGATTGGTTTTCACTGCAACTCAAACTATCCTATTCATTCTTAAAGAAAGTTGCTAAAGTAAACTATACCAAGGTATGCGGCCACCAAGGTGCGTTAGTTATCACATTATCACCTCCATAAATCAACAGAGAAGAGACAGGTTTAATTTACTAGCGGAATGAAAGGCTTTAGGAAAAAACAGGTACAAACAACACAGAATAACACGAAGTGGGGTAGGTTTTGTTTCCAAATTCTTTTGTAAATAAAATATTTTGATAAATGTTTATAGAATTTTTAACTTCATTTCACAGAAGAGATGAGATATGTGAACCCTATATTTGAAATTTAACAATGGGCATGTTAAGATTCTTTTCCTCCGATTATTTTTAGCGACAACTGTGTGTGACCTCCTTTTACGTCTTAAATATTATAACTGTTATAAATTCAAAATCATTAAGAAAATACTAGCGACTGATGGAGAAAATTGTAAAAATGAAGTAAGCAAATGGTGTCATAAATTAAAAAAATCGATTTTTTTTAAATTTCTTTCCTCAATACTAAAGGTGACAGAATTTTCTCAGGCTAGATTTTTTTGGAACTTTTTAGTATGCATTTCTTGTGAATTTCTAAACATAATTTAAAAATTTCAGCTTGTTTTTTGAAATTTGCAGGTTTGTTCATTTTTCATGCTCACTTGCCTGTGATTTCATATTAAATAAATAAAAAAGTTGATACGCTTCGTTTATACTTAGAATCATTGCCAGTAATCGGAAATTAACGAGGTCAAATCGACACCACAAGTCAATAATAAAGTTTATAAACACTACAAAAATGTCTGAAGAGCTAACAAAAACCAATTCTGTTAAATTTTCAAAAGACAATAATTGAGGTATGGAACATTATATCAAAACGCTAAAAGAAACCGCAAAATGTTAAAGGTTAGATGTAATGTGAGGTTAAAATTGATTCAACAAACCTTGTCACTTCAAAGGAATTAGTAAGCTGATTTTGAGGGAATTGCACAGCTTCTTTTGCGTTTGTACTTTTATCTTGTTTTATGGCAGGAAAAATCTAATGAATTAACTTTAAAAATAGATACCCAATATAGGGAATATTTAAAAAGATCAAATTTTAATAAAAAAGCAAAGTAGAAAATTACTTTACAAGAAATTTATTTTATTTCTTAGGATCACCACGCTATTGACTAGTCTAGAGTTTTTCCAACATTCAAATATCAAAGAATTTATTCTGAAAACAACATTGTTCGATTTTGTAGTTTAAAAGGAAAATGTTCTATTATTCAGAAAAGAAGATTACGATCATAACACACATTACAAACACAAAGAATTCAAAAAAGATACCTAGGTGTTTACAGTATCTGTTTACGAATGATCTTAATGTTTAAAACCATCCTCGTTTACTTTGCCAATTTTCTTTGTGTAATTCTTTTGTGCCTTGCTAGTTAACATTTAGGTGTTAACACGTATAAGATATTTAGCGTGCTAATTAAAGGCTGTAAAATATTCGCACACATAAACACATACAGGCTGTCTTTCAAAAAACGCCAGAAGTCGTAAATTCGTCATTATTATTATGCCTATTTTTGTGCCAGTCAGAGATTACATGATCAAACAAGAGTAAGATGGCGGCTAATGCAGTTAGTGTTGTTGAGCTCCCAGTGAAAAAGTGTAAAAAGTGTAATACTGTGCCAGTATCAGGGTTACAGTGTATAATCTGTGAAACGTTAATGCACCCGGGCTGTCTAAAATATTTTACAGATATTGTTAAACTTGACGAAAAGCACATAAAGTGTTGTGACGAGACAGAACAAAGCGATGTACTAGTAAGAAATGGTGGATTAGACGATTCAATGGATTCTAGAAACACAATCATTGTGGAACGAGCCGATGTGAAATCAAAAGATGAAGTAATTAAGGAGCTTTTGCAAGAGAAGAAGAGATTAAGTAAGGAAAATAGTTTATTACAAAAATTAATCAGTGAGATGGAAGATAAAAATGGACTTCTGTACTTTAAAATAGGAGTGTTAGAGAAACAAATAACAGGTGAAACTGACGTGAAGCAAAAGCAATATAATAAGCAAATAAAACCGCCAACTGTGATAACAGAAAATGTAAATGTAAAGTACAAACAAAAATCGCAAACAGAAAATATTGAAACACACAACCTTGACACCACAAAAAAAACTGTTAAAAAGGTAAAACCAAAAATCACAAAAGAAACTGTAGCAGCCAGTATCCATTTAACAGAGAGTCAAATTAAATGTAAAGAGATCATCTCCTTAAATAGCGATGTAGAAAATCAACAACGAAAGACATCTATGCCCAAAAAACAACAGAAAAGGATTATAGTGGGCTCTCAAGTAAACGAAATTTGTAAATTAAAAGTAGCCCCTAAGGTAAAGTCGATTCACATTTGCAAGTTATCCACTGACACCACAGCACAGGAAGTTCTTGACCACGTGGTATCGATAGCTCCAGTAATATCATGCGAAAAAATTGAATCGAAATTTTCAAAATATTACTCCTCATTTAAACTTGATGTGAATGAAGGCGATGCTGATAAGATTATGGATCCAACTGTATGGCCGAAAAAATCAACCCCGGCGCATACAATAATAAACAGTGTTGTGAGAAATAGTGTGCAAAATAAAGAGATAAGTTCAAATTATAATAATAAATTTACTATCGTGCATATTAATGCTCAGTCTGTTCGAAATAAAATAATAATTTTTGAAGATTTTGTAAATAACTTTAGAATAAAAATAGATGTACTGTGTGTAAGTGAACATCACATGCGACCTGGTGAACCAGAAAATTTTCTCCTTAAAAATTATAAAGTTATAAGTCACTATACAAGATCAACCACTACAGGTGGAGGTGTTATAATACTTTGTAAAAATAAGATTTTATACAATCCTTTAGATAAAATTAGTGAACTGTCAATTGAAAAACATATCGAGATTACAGCAGTAAATTTTGTGCAGGAGGAAATTATTTGCGTTATAGTTTATCGGCCTCCAGCTGGGGATCTTGATGTATTTATGTATAACATGAATGAATTGTTGACAATTTTAAATAATTTTAATTGTGAAGTCGTAATAAATGGAGATTTTAATATTAGATTCAATATCAAAGACAAAACTTATGTTAAATTTATAGGTATAGTAAACTCTTATGGATTTGTGCATACTATTACCGAATCGACTAGACTTTCAAATTGCATTGACAATATCTTAGTAAATTTTGGAAATTTTAGACAGTATAATACTTGGGTTGAGGATCCTGGATTATCGGATCATAAAGCTATATTTATTACCATTGAATGCAAACCTACTTTCAAGGATGAAATCACCTCATATAGACCTTATACAAATGTAGGCAAATTTAGATTTTTTAAATTAATAGAAGCTATAAATTAGAATTTTGTAAATGAAATCCATGTTAATGTTAATACTAAATTTTCAAAATTTATTACTATCTTAATAGAATCGTTAAATTGTGCATTTCCTGTGGTTACACAAATAAATAAAATCAAATCAAATCAAAAACTAACATGGTACACGTCGGAATTAAGAAAAATGGAACATTTAAATTTTTTAAAGGAATTAAATAAGGATTTTCCCAACTTAAAACTAAATGAATTGATAAATAGTTTTCGTGTAAAATATAAAAAAGAGATGGAACGGGCAAAAAGTAACAAGTACATTAAACAAATCCATAATAGCAATCAAAAGCCTAAAGTGTACTGGGATATAATTAATGAAAACAGAAGGGGTAAGATAGTCTCAAACAAGATTAGTTTTGATGTAAATCAATTAAATAATTTTTTTATAAAACAACCGGAGAATGTATTGAATAGTCTTCCTTTAGTACAAAACACTTCCAGTCCAAATATTCAACAAACAAATGTTAAGTTTAGTATACAACCTGTATCAGAAAATAATATGCGTAATGCAATAAATAGATTAAAAAATAAAACTAGTCGTGATTATTACAATTTAAATGCAGTGTTAATTAAGTGTATTAAAAACATAATGATACCACCGCTTACTAAAGTATTGAATGGTTGTATTGAAGAAGGTATATATCCCAATGCCTTAAAAATTTCCCAAGTTATACCCATACATAAAGAGGGATCGTTGAATGATATGAATAACTATAGACCAATTTCTCTTGTTCCCATTATATCTAAAATATTCGAAACGTTAATTAAAGATCAAATTGAAGATTATTTTGAAGCTAGTAAACTATTCTATAATCAACAATTCGGCTTTCGTAAAAATAGGTCAGTAACCGAAGCTATAAATTGTCTTTTAGATTTTGTAATTGAAGGTACGGAAAAAGATCTTGGGTAGGGGCTTTGTATTGTGACCTACAGAAAGCTTTTGATTGCGTCAATCATGATACTCTGTTACAAAAATTACAGTTGTATAACTTTGATACCTCTAGTATTAAGTTATTTCAATCATATTTACAAAATCGCAAACAAAAAGTTTTTCTAAATAATACTTACTCGGAAGAAGGATTATTAACTTGTGGAGTTCCACAAGGATCCGTATTGGGTCCTATCTTATTTGTTATATATATTAATGATTTACATACGACAATATTATCCGGTAAAGTAATTTTATTTGCTGATGATACAACGTTCTTGCGATATCATCGAGATGAGAATAATTTGTTTAATGAAATGAACATTCATCAATCTAAAATCGAAAATTGGCTAATACAAAATTGTTTAAAATTAAATGTAAATAAAACAAAAAAACTAATCTTTTCACATCGAACGCTTGTAAATCATCAAAATGAAGATTCTGTGAAATTTCTAGGAGTATGGTTAGATCCAGTATTAAGTTGGGATAGTCATATTGAATATTTAGCAACAATTCTTTCAAGAAATTTATTTGTTCTACGTAACTTAACTCATATTGTACCTACTCAAGTAGCTGTAACCGCATATTATGCTTTAATAAACGCACACATGGCTTATGCTGTTGGGGACATTCTACTCGTGCTAATAGAATCTTCAACCTGCAAAGACAAGCTATAACTATCATTACAAAAAAATCTTATACCGATGATGTAAAACAAGATTTTATTAGTTTAAGCATATTAACATTTCCATCCCTTTATATTTTTAATAGCTTAATTCAAACTAAAAAATATTTAGACGATTATAATACCCAAAATAATGTTCATAATTATAGTACAAGAGATAACTTTAAAATTCGTTTAGATTACTTGCGTCTTAATTCAAGTAGATATAGTAAAAATTATTATGGCCCTTTGTTTCTCAATAAATTGCCTGTGAACTTTGTAAATTTGCCATTAAAATCGTTTAGAAATAAGATTAAAAGATATCTGATAAGTGAAGCCTTTTACTCAATTCAGGAATTCATGGATCATGAATTGAATTCCTGTAGCATAGACATGTAAAATAAATACAGCTTTATTATCATATCAAGAGAGATCTGTGATATATAAGAAAAACAATTTACTCTGTTTGCTTTTTTTAGAATTTATAATTTGCATTATGTATTTTATTGTATTTATTTATTGTTTTAAGTATTAGTGACTTGTTATTCTACACTGTATTAAACTTTATTGTATTATTGACTTGTGCAAATACTCTGTATACTAGCATAAATGAATAAATGACAAAAAGCCTGCAATACGCGATTGTTTTCCAACGTCAGTTTCCTTATTTCAAATAACAGCATACATTTTAATTTTATTATCATAAGTAAAGAATTTTCTTTTGAATCTAACAAAGCCTAACTAATAAAATTAAAAAAGAATTAAGAAAAGTGAGTTTCTCAGTTAAATAATAATTATAAAAATCCTTAAGTATACCGTGAAAAGCAGTCAGAACTCAAACTGAGATAAATGTAATTAAGCTTCAGGTGTCAGTTTTTCTTTTTTTTATTTTTTTATCTCTCGGTTTTGTTATTTCTTGTGAAATACAACGAAACATGGATTAACAATCAACTGACGAACATGTTGCAAATGTATTGTTTTCGCTGGCACGCTCGAGTATTTTATACTTACTTAAATACTTACATAATCCAAAACTCATTCTCTTTGTTTCATAGATTTTGTCTTGTTGGTCTATCTGGGTTCATTATCTGGAGGTGACCGAACTATCTTAGTTGACTTTCTTGAATTGTGGCATTAACTGCCTTTGTATGTAGGATTTCTCTGAATGTAATGTTTCATATTCGATCCCTTCTAGTTTTGTTTCCTATTTTTCGTAAGAATCGCATTTCTGTACTTCGTATTCTACTTCTTTCTTTTTGCTGTCATCCTCCATGATTCGTTTCCGTGTGTTAATGTCGGGACTTTGAAAACTTCTATTTTTACCTGTTTTGGTACCTGCTTCTTTTTTCCCTAAAAACTGTTTTGATCACATTGTATAATCTTCTTGTTTGTGCAATTCTGTGGTTTATGCTTTCGTCTGTTTTTTCTTGTGCATTGATTATGTTCCAAGGTACTTGAAATTTTCTACTCGTTCTAATTCTAAGGTAATCTTCTAACGTGTCTTCTGTTTACTGATTATCATTCTTTTTGTTTTATTTTTATTAATTTTCATATTTATTTCTTCTAGTTCCTGGTTAGATATTTCTAGATTGTATTTTAGATGTGTGTCTGTTTTTGCTATGATGACTGTCATCTGCATAACTTAGTTCACTGATTTTGATGATGTTCATGTTTAGGTATCCCACGCTATATTGTTTAGCTCTCAATTTTGCTTTTTTAATGGCTGTACCTAGTATTATACTAAATAAAAGTAGGCTTAAAATGCATCCTTGTCACAGTCCGAAGTTTTTACCAAAGGATTCAGAGGTTTCATTCTTTGTTCTTACGAATGCAATGCTTGCTTTGTATAGGCTTTTAACAAAGTCAATCAAGCTTTTATCTGTTTTGTAAACTTTTCCAGATGTCTGCTCTTCTTATTCTGTCGAAGGTTTTTGCAGACCGATAAAGCACATATGAACTTCGCTATCAAGAGTAAGGGTTTTTTTTTGTTATTTAGTGTACACTAAACACTTGATCCTGTATTCCTCTTCCTCTCCTAAATTCACTTTGGGTATCCTCTATTGTCGGGTCAGAACTGTCTCTTAATCTTTGCTTTATCAGTCTTGCATATATTTTCCCTGGAATGCTTAGTAATATTATCCCCCTGTAGTTCTTGCATTCTAAGTGATCCCCTTTCTTGAAGATTGGAGTTATGATGCCGGTTTGCCAGTCTATCGTGGCTCTTTTCTGTTCCGCCACTAAATTAATTATTTGAAAGAGTTGCTTAGATTCTTTCTTCCCCGCATATTTTATCATTTTAATAGTTATTGTCGCTTCCTGGGGCTTTTCCCATTTTCATTGTATGTGCAGCCTTGTACAGTTCCTCTTCTGTGAAGTTTATATTTGCATCGATATGTATTCTTTCATCATTCATGTTTTGGTGTTGCTCTTCGTCTTCTAGTAGTTCTTGAAAGTATTCTTTCCATCTTCGTATAATTTCATTTTCATTTTTTAGTGTTTTTCCTTTATCTTTTATGTTGTTTAGCTAGCAGTTCTTTTTACTTCGGAATTGCTTCAGCATTCCAAAGAAAAGCTTTTGGTTTTGTGTGTATGTCTGTGCTATCTTTTTTCTGAATTTTTTCCGTCTTTTATTTTTCTTCTTTTACTAGATTTTTTACTTCTTTACGTTTCTCTTTATATTTGTCATAGTTTTCTAGTTCCTTCTAGGTATTCTTTATATGCTTCTTTCTTCTCTTTACTGCGTCTTTTATGTTCTCTGTCCAGAACCTGTTTTCTTAATGGTTTTGTTTGATATTGTTGCCTTTCCACAGCTAATAGTTGCGGCGTCTTTTAACGTGTCTTTGAAATTCTCCCATTCTTGGTTTATTTGATCATTTTCACAGTAACATGAAATTTCTAGATTATTTTTTAGGATGTTTTGATGTTCTTCTCTCACTTTCTCTTCATTCAGTGTGTGAGACGTTATTGTTTCTTTCCTAATTGTTCTTTTTGTGTTGATGTCGTACTTGCCGCTTACTATTTTCAATATTAACACGTCATGGTCCCTTTTGTGTCTTTGATAATGTGCCATAGGTTTTTGCAGACCAGGAAATCACCTATTATTGATTTTTCGTCTCTGGTAAGGGCTATTGTTCTGAATTTATGGTTGTCTTTCTGTTGAAACTTTGTATTTGCAATTATTAGGTTATTTTCAATGCAAAATTCAATGACTTTTGTACCGTTTGTGTTTTTTGCTTCTTCTCCAAATTTCCACATTCATCTTTCTTTGCCGACTTTTCCGTTCAGGTCACCCATGATTATTACATTATCCCGTTTTTGTCTAGTTCTTCTTGTAAATTTTCAAAAAAAAATTCCTGTATCTTCTGTTGAGACATTTTCATTTGGCGCATAAGCTATTTAGTGTGGTTCACAAGTTCCATTTTGGCAATTTTTTTGCCTGACTTCACCAAAAATTATGATCGAGGTGTCATTCGATTCGAAATGTCATTTAGAAACATTTCGAACATTTTGAATCCTGCGCAAAAAAATTGCAAAAGTTATAAACAAATTCGTAAAAAAAGGAGGTTCGTTTTTTGCAAATATCTGGAGAATATTGCAAATATCTGAAATCAAGAAAAAGATCCCTCAAGAGCAGGAAATTTCCTACAAAAGAGTCCAACTTGCGGAATCGTACCACCAATATTTATAATTTTAATTTAGAAGTGAAAATAGGGCCAAAAACGTGTGATCTGGCCGCCGAGCACGTCGCTTAGTTTGCTTTCTTTAACAAAAAAATCTTTTTTACCTGTTAATTATAAATATTAAGGAATAAACAAATTCAGGTATCATTGAGATACATGAATGAACAATAATCCATGGGAAAAAAATTTTTCTCACAATTTGTTTATTAGTTATGCGTTTGTTAACTAAAGACATTTTACCAATTTTTGATTGTTTATAAAACAGTGGAGATTGACAATTTTTTAATCTTTCAAACTGGGATCTGTTCTGTAGCCTTTGTATTCGTTTGACATCCAAGCAGTAAACACGTGCTAGAGTGTACTCTTGTATTATTA
>VTPC01088707.1:0-11490 GCA_011009095.1 Ignelater luminosus
ATGAAGATAGGATACCACTGCAAGTATGGAAATGGAAACCAGTGGAAAGAAACAAAAGAGGTCGGCCAAGAAAAAAATGGATGGCAGATATAGAAAGAGAAATGGAAACCAGAAACCTACATGAAGAGGATTGGCGAAACAAGAAATTATGGAGCATTGGATGTGAGAAGTGGCAAATATAAAGCTGCAAATACTCACTATATAAATAGAGGTATGATCCGTTATATTAGCAGCCTCGACAAAAATAAAAGTGCTTATTGGCAGGCAGAGTTAGAAGAGATTAGTGGTTTTTATACCGCTTTTACTGTGCTAGGTCGTGGATTATTTGAGTTTATTAGGTTGCCGTATAGTTTGTCGAATGCTTCTGCCACCTTTCAAAGGTTGGTTAGAACCGTAGGTCTTGTGTTATCTTGACGACGTCATTTTGGTAACTTTCGACTTTGACAACCACGTAGAAATTCTCCAGGACGTATAGAGTCGTTTAGCTACCGCTGGTCTTACCCTTAATTGAAAGAAGAGCAATTTCTGTAGGTCTGAATTGAAGAACCTCAGGTACATACTGAATCGGATCGGTTTGCACGTTGATACTGACAAGGTCGAGTGTATCTTAAATTTACCTTGCCGCAAACCCCTACCAAAGTTTGTCGAGTACTTGGTATGATTTCTTAGTACTAGGTTTTGTTCCGTCTTATTCCGAGCTTCTTACGGAAAAAAACTAAGTTTGTTTGGTTAGAGGAACATGAGTCGGCCTTCAAGAGAATTAAAGAGGTTTTGGTTTTAGCCCCTATTCTGAGTATACCCAATTTCGATCATGATTTCATTCTCCAGACAGACGCGTCTGCTTATGGAATCGGAGCCGTGCTGTCACATCACTATGAAGGTAGAGAGCATGTTATTTGCTACATTTCTCAATCCCTTAATCGAGTGGAACGTAACTACTCTGTTACTTTCTTTAGATTACTAATAATTCTTTGGCTTCTCTAAGCAAAAGTTTTTACTTGTATCACTCCAACAAGAATAAAACAAAAAATATCGCAGTATCGTTTAAGAATCATCGTAGATTTACAACAAATTAACTGTTTTAAAAGCGGATGTGCACTTGTTTAGTTTAATATTTATGTTCATAATTAGCACAGAAAATACGACTAGCCAAATATATTTACATTCATCCAGATTTTTCAAAGTACATAACTTACAGACGTACTAGTTCGTGAACAATCTCGTTTAATAAATTTAACGTACCGCTTTACAGCGTTTCGCGTTGATTACATCTAGCAGTTAACATGGAACACCTTTTAGAATTTAAATTAAATTCTTTGTTGTTGTTAATATGTATTGCTAGATAATAATACAAAAAATTTTAATCAAACTTTAATTATTTTAGATGGCAATTTCAGTATCGCTGCTTCGTTGGGAATAAAATCTATTAGTGCGTAAACTGTACAGTTTATACAAGTTAAAAAAGGGGTCTTCTTTTAATTTTGTGTATGCATTCTTATTAATCATCATAAATAACAACCTACACAAACATATTGTTAGTATTAACTAAATTAAAAATTAAAAAATTTTTTTTAAACAAAAGAAAAATTTTAATTTTAAAAATTTCTCTTCTAACTGTAAACAAATAATCTAACTTAAACTGAAATTTTATATTTATATAATGAAAAAGAATAGTTTTTTTACCTACAAATTTTGTACGTTTTTCTTTATTTTATGTGTAGGTGTCTGATTCTTTCTTAAGTGACATTTTTTCTCTATTTTTTCCTGGTCCAATAGCAGGTCATGTTACAAGTTATAGCTTTTAAACGTCAAAGGCCGTACGCACTTACGAGAGCTGTCGAATTTTAAAACGAGATAAATCTTTTTATACCGAGAATTGTTTTAATGGATTATATTTCCTTCACATCTACGTAAGTCATTTGTTTATTGTACTGTTATAAAAGTGTCCTGCAACTGTAAATTATACAATTATGTGACAGCTAAACATTTTGTTACTGTTATAATGCAAGTTTTATTGACAAACGCACAGTAGGTATTAAACTGAAGCACTTGGAGCGGTTGAAAGCTATGATTATTTAATATCACCAAGTGAACTGTTTAATAGTGATAATAGAACAGTATTATAATCATGGTGGTTTACGTTTAATTATAACAATAAACGCAAATTTGTCTTAATAAAAATAGAAAAAAATAATGAAACTTGTAATCAAAATAAATGGAAAAACTAAAACAAGTCAAGGTCGATTATTTTGTTGTCTCTGATCTGCTTGTTTTCACAGCTGCTGCACACTGACATCACAATTGTAACAAAAATTCTATTGCAGAAAATGTGGTCTTTTAATTATATTGGAATGAACCCATTTTAAATAATCTAGAGCGTGATTTTAGGCAATTTATAGGGAAAGGTAAAATTCTGAATGATCTTAGGATCTTCCAGGAAGATAATTTCCATTTATCCTTTCAAATCAGTAGAACTTCACATTTTTTGTGACGCTTCGGGACAAGCTTACGGCACTTGTATATATGAATATTAGATTGGAATGGAAAACCTTCGTTGCCAATAGAGTTAACGAGATTCAGCTATTAACTCAAATCGGAAGAGTGGCATCATGTAAGTACCAAAGGTCTACTCAAGGTTTTATGATTTACTCAGCGCTGGTTGAAGGTAACTAGATTAAGTAACTCTAATACAGACTTACCATAAACCGAAAATTTCCTATAATCCTACCTTCGAAAGATTATGTATTGTTATTCCACTCTGGAGTGCAAAGTACTTTATATTCTGTAAGAAATACTTATTGGATCCCAGGAGGTCGATCAGTATTAGGAAAATTCTGAATCGTTGTGTAAGATGTTTTCGTTGCAAACCAATTAATTTTCAACCCATTATGGGAAATTTACCCAACAACTTACGAAATCAGCCACTTAGGCTCTTTGTAAATTGCGGTGTAGATTATGCTGGCACAATTATATTGAAACAAGGTGGACCTTGTTCTAAACAAACCACCAAGGCGTATATGTGTTTGTTTATATGTTTTTCAACAAAGGCAATCTATTTAGAATTGGTTCGGGATTTGACAACCCATTTGTTCCTGAACGCATTAAAACGCTTTATATCGCGCCGACGACATGTCAAAAATATTTACTCAGACAATGCCACTACCTTTAAAGGGGCAAAAAATGAACTCAAAGAACTACAAAAGTTTCAGGCTTGCTTACAATCATTGCATTAACATCAACATGTAGCACACAGTGGCACTTCATGCCTCCCCATTCACCTAACTTTAGTGGAATTACGTTCCGTAAAGTATCACATTAAAATAATAGTAGGCGAATCTGCATTTTCTACCTTTTTAGTTTGCATTGAAGCCTGTCTAGATTCTCGCCCCATTTCACCATTGAGTAATGATTCCACTGACCTCCTTCTTTTAACTGCTGGTCATTTTCTTGTTGGTGATCTACTGACATTGTCAAAAGAGCCAGACTTAATTTCTATCAAATTAAACCGCCTTTCACGGTGCCAGTTAATCGAACACTTTTGGAAGCGCTGCTCTACGGAATATCTAAATAGCCTTTAGCAACGTCCAGAGTGGAGTCAACAACCATCGTCTTCTCAGCTAAAAGGGGTCATACTGAAGAAAGAGAACACACCGCCGTTACAGTGAATCACTGGCAGGATTGTGGAAATGTGTCCGGGCAAAGACAAGGTAATCCCTGCCGCCAAAATGAATACAGTGCGTGGTGTGTTTAAAAGACCAGTAAATAAGCTGTGTACTTTGACAGTGGATTAATGTTAGAAATTAGAAACGCAACATTTACCTAATAAATGGGAGCAACTGGCCGTCCCCTGCTGTTAATTGTATATCACCCTGGCCCTCTTGAAGAGCCAGCAAGTTGTGTGACTGTCTTTTAACGCGCCTGTTTGTAAATAAATTAGTTAAGAAACTAATCCCAATAAATAAACAATTAACAGTTTCTAAATCTCTTTATCACCAAAATGTTTAATTAACAAATTTTCTAATTCATCCCCAGTGTTAGCTGGATAGCACGAAATTTTAGACAAGCAACTATCACTAATCCTTGTCATTGTAAAATATAAAACTTGGTTACAATTTATGTTGGCTGGAGCATTATTACAATGCGTGTTTATAATATGTACCCAGTACCTTAAAAATCTGTACAGATTTTCCCCAGTAAATAGAGGAATTATGTCTGTTGGTTTAGATTTTAGAATCGAAACTTTAAATTACATGAGCTTGAACTCCTGCTGGTTGTTGTTGATCTTGCATATTACCCTGATTTGCCATTGTTAAATTATTAAATTGGGCGATAAACGTCTCGCTTGTAATGTACTGAATACTCATATAATCTTAAAAAAAGAATCCTACCACTTTTAAGAATTGGAAAACAGGACCTTCGGCTTTCGATTGTCTTCTTCTGGCAGCTTTTCTACTGCCGGACTGAAGAGAGCTGACGGAACACGTTGCACGTTGAAGCGGGTATGTTGTTGTACAGTGCTCCGTTACACAGTTCACACAGTTCAACGGATAAAGTTATTTTCACCGAAATTTATTCATACTACTCCGTTTTTTTATTATTGTTTTGCGTTAATTAAGCGTGATTAAAAGCCTTTCCATCGAATACCTCTTAATACCTTGGGTTCTTTAGGGAACTAAGTATTTCTATTTAGGTATTTATTGCTTAAAAAATTAAAATTCAACAAATCATTTGTTTATAATTTGTAGCAATATCCCATCCTCGTCGCCAAAAGTCTAAACACATGTAAGCAATAAATTGATTTAGTGAATACACTTTAAAAATTTGCAACGAACTACAATCGAAACTTTAACAATCAGCAATGAACTAAAAAAGTTACTTTTTTGTTACAACAAAATGCAATTCTTTGTGTATTAACGTTAACATAATAAGAAAAATGATTTTATCTATTTATTATAAAAATTATGTAAAATAACCCTCAAATCAAACAGAAATGTATCAGCGCAGCGGTCGAGACAAAGAGCAGCTAAGAATAATGAACTAACATAAAAATCCAGGAAGAATAGACATCCTCCATCAAGATAATTTGTTGCAGGCTAGATTTCTGCATGCATATTAGATTGGAATGGAAAACCTTCGTTGCCAATAGAGTTAACGAGATTCAGCTATTAACTCAAATCGGAAGAGTGGCGTCATGTAAGTACCAAAGGTCAACTCAAGGTTTTATGATTTACTCAGCGCTGGTAGAAGGTAACTAGATTAAGTAACTCTAATACAGACTTAAATCGAAAATTTCCTATAATCCTACCTTCGAAAGATTATGTATTGTTATTCCACACTGGAGTGCAAAGTACTTTATATTCTGTAAGAAATACTTATTGGATCCCAGGAGGTCGATCAGTATTGGGGTTCTTAATAATATGAGAGAGCTTCTCTGCGATTCGTGCACCGCTGCTGGGTTAATTATGAGGGTCAAAGGTCGCGAAAACACGTTTTTGCTAATATTTCGAAAACGGTACCTTTTTGACAAATTTACAAAAGACAAAATTTGTAGCCGAGGCAATTTGCTATAAAAAGAATCTAATAAAAGAATCTTAAGTGCATAGAACCGCGAGTGTCATACTAGTGACTATATGCACTCTGTTTATCACGTGGTGTTTCCAGTAGGCCTAATCCACGGTTTCTGAGCTTGACAATGACAAGTAATTCATGGTGATATGGTGAAATGAATAATTAATTATTATTTAATTATCAAAAGTTGGATGAATTGATTTCCTCATCTTCCAACACTAATTCTTCAGTTTCTAAAATTGAACTAGAAAAGATGATAGATCCATGTCATCATCAATCTCCTCTTCATTAACATTAAGTGTAATAGCATTTAAGTATGGCTGACCATGACAATGGCTGCAAACTATAGAACAATTCAATCCTGCTTTTACTGCAGTTACAAAAAATAGAATGTAAGAGTATATCAGGAGCAGGCTGGATCAGAGTTGTAATTGGCTCCAAAACATGTTTGTAGAGTCAATTTCATCATTTCCAAGCCATATTTGAACTTGGTAATACACCCGATAAATGTGTTGTTGAGCAGTAGCAGATGTTGGAGGAAGAAAAGATAGTTGCACGGCTTTATTGAGCTTTGTAGATTTAAGAAAATTTAAATATCTAATAAGATCGATGGAATCCTGGCTTTTTGGTGTTCCATAAATAGTCAAAAGAGAATGTAGGTCATTATTAAAAATATCATTAGGAATACTGTTCACCGCTGGAAAGACCTGAGCATATTTATGAAGATCATCACTCTTTTCAAAAAGTTTGAAGATCTTTAATTTGCCCTTCTTGTAAAGCGCTGTAGTTGTATCACAACCAGTAATTGCATGAAAAAATAATATGCTCGACATTTTGGATACGAGGCCAAATTCTCAGAAGAATACATTGTTGATTTAATTTTTGCTTTACCAGGTTTTCGGAAATATACTACTGTGTCCTGGGGAGATCGTGCAATAAATATAGCGCATAAGTCCACATTCTCCAACAACAATGCTAGTACGTGAATTGGACTATTCTATGGCGGTTTCAATTATCAAAACATCAGCATCATTCTTAGTCTGTTTCACCAAGATATTGGCAGTTTTACATTTATCCGATAATATTGAGATAAATCGATCTTTGCTGTTTGTATTGGAAAGGAATTGTTGTTGTTCCCTAGCTGGAACTGTCGTTGATTTATCGAAGAGAATATTAGCAGATAAAGGAGTTTTAGTGCATCGACGACGTTGCTCTAAAGCTTTGATATTGTTTTGATGATCATAGTAACCGGCAAATACAATACAGATGTTTTGGCCAAAATGTTTTTGTACATAAAGAGTGTGCACGATTAAACTGTTGCGCATTTTTAATGTAATATCTTTTCTTGAAATAGTATATTTGATTGGATCTTTTATATTTTAAAATCTAGGAAGCATTGCTGATTAGAAACTATCAAATTGTATTCTCTTGTTATTCAATAATCAAAATGTCATTAAAAGAACAAGACCTTCGTCAAATAGCTTTGCGCAAATGAACTGAAAATCCATTACTTTCAACTTCAGAATTGGCAAAAATATGCAAAACGTCTCAAAGAACCGTTCAAAGGGGTCCTAAGAAATTTCGTAATACTGGAACCATTGACAGAAAATCTGGAGATGGCCGCCCAACAAGAAGTTTTGATAAAATTATAGAAAAGAAGGTATGTGTCATTTACAAAAAGCATCCGTCACTTTCGGTTAGAGATGTGGCAAAAAAGGTTGTAAGTAGTTTATTCAACGTACAAAAAATAAAGAAAAGGTGCAATATAAATCATATAAAAAGAAAAAAGCGCCTAAAACAACTATTGAACAGTATAATCGCGCTATTTAACGATCACGATTACTGTATCAAATGCTTTTGGAGAGAAATGATCACTGTATTGGGTAACAGTTCGATATAGCTACCCCTAGAATTTAACTTCTACAGTAAAAATTCAACCTTACCAATGCACGTATCTGCATTCAGTGAAGCAAAAGACACCGGCAGAAGGCCTCTCCGACGCCAAACACTTAGAAATTAAAAAAAAAAACTCCGAAAATCGACGAATCTGACACTTCTCAAGCATTTCGACTGCCATGACAGCGTAATATCGCGGCGAAGTTCGTGCTGCTCTCCGACAGCGTACCAACCGAGAATACCACAACCCAATTTCCCTACATCAGCTAGAGGACATCGACCCCGCGCAAGCATGAACGAATTCATTTATTCAATTCGGCCCCCCCACAAGATTGGGGTGGAATTCTTGAGAAAAATGATTGATTTACTACTTCTAACCTAAGCACCCCCTCGCTTCGCCCCCATCACTAGATTTCAAAAGTAAATGGCTTAAATCTACAAATCTGATATCAGATGATTCTGTGCAAGAATCAATGTGTAAAATAAAATCTAGAGTAAGGCAGTTTTGTCGCCGTCGGCACCAGTAATTCATTTTGGCATTAAAATGTACCTATTGTATTTAGACTTCCTTGTAATAAACTTTGTTTGATGATACTTTTAAGTTTTTCTGACTTTATAACTGTTTAAACACGCGACAGTTTTAATTAGTTAGCTATCAGAAACCGTATCAAATGTCACCTTTCGATTCCGTACAATTCGATGTAGCAAATATCTTCCATCGATGATGTACGAGGGCGGTTCAATAAGTACCCGTGTTAGAAATGAAGACACAATTTTTTTCAAAAACTTTTTTTTTTATTTTTCAACATAGTCTCCTTTTAGAAATATACACTTCTCCCAACGTTCCTGCCATTTTTTTAACCCCTCCAAAAAATAGGATTTGTCGAACTCTCCAAAATACGCCTCTATCTCGGCGATGACTTCCTCGTTTGAGCTAAATTTTTTTCCCGCGAGCCATTTCTTCATGTTAGGAAACAAGAAAAAGTCGCAGGGAGCCAGATCGGGTGAATACGGGGGGTGCGGCAGCAATTCATAACGCAATTCATGCAGTTTGGCGGCGACAACTCCGGATGAATGTGCTGGTGCGTTATCGTGGTGAAACAGCACCTTCTTTTTCGCCAAATGCGGCCGTGTCTCCTTCAATTTTTTGTCGAAGCTGTCTAATAACTCACTGTAGTATTGTCCAGTGATCGTTCTTCCTTTTTCTAAAACATCCATGAGGATGACGCCGTTCGCATCCCAACAAATCGTCGCCATGACCTTTCCGGCCGATGGAACCATCTTCGCCTTCTTTGGAGCAGATTCACCGGGAGAAATCCATTGTTTTGATTGTTGCTTAGTTTCTGGTGTGTAATGATGAATCCAGGTTTCATCAACGGTGACAACTCGACGCAAAAACTCCTTCGGATTTCGCTTAAATTGCTCCAAACACTGCTTCGAAGTTAACAGCCGCCTCCGCTTGTTGTCCACCGTTAGCAATCGCGGCACCCATCGCGCCGACAATTTTTTCATCGCCAACTTATCATGTAAAATATTAATTGCCGTTCCGGTCGACACACCTACGGCATCTGCTACTTCACGCACTTTCGTTCGTCGATCAGCGAGAATCATGTCGTGGACTTTTTGAATGATTTCCTCGGTAACCACGTCTGCCGGGCGTCCTGGTCGCTCTTCATCAAAAACGGATGTTCGCCCACGTTTAAATTCGTTGAACCAATATCTAACTGTGGTCATAGATGGCGAAGTGTCCCCATAAACAGCATCCAACTTTGCTTTTATCTCCTCGCATTTTTTCCCATCCAAAAACAGAAAGCGAATTACCGAACGATACTGCTCTTTTTCCATCTTAGCTAAAATTACGAAACACTTCTTACTCAAATGGCTGTCAAATCCAAACTAACCTATCAATCAGTCTGCAATTTGTTATACCGTCGTTTGATAGATGGCAGCACACGATGATAACACCAACTTCTCTCAGGAACGCCTTCTGTCGTCAAGCACGGGTACTTACTGAACCGCCCTCGTATACATATTTTTTTGTTTTCCTTGTTAAGTTATTGTTCCACAGTATTGGGTGTAGAGCTCTGATAATGCTTTTACCTTTTCCCACTTTTTTAATTATATCTTTGTCATCTCGTCCGTTGTTATTTATTGTTACCCCTAGGTATTCATATTGTTGCACACATTTTATATCTTCTCCTGTTTCACCTCTTACCATGTATTGTGTCTTGTCCCTATTAATCTCCAGACCCCACCTTGCGTACTCTTCTATGAGTCTGTTTAACATATAGCTCAGGTCCTGTTTATCCTCTGCCAGGATAATTTGATCGTCCGCGAAGATTATTGTGTGTATGTGCCGATTTTCTATCCTTATTCCCATTGGGCTACATTTTCTTGTCCAAATTTCTAGGGCAGCGTTTGTTCTGATTCTTTACTTCTTATTCTGACTTTAACACTATTCTGTCTGTATAAAGCTTTGGTTGCGTTTATATATACTTTACTAACCCTTGCTCTTTCCATGGCCTCCCAGAGGTTTTTAAGTGGTACCGAGTCATATACCTTGCGTAAGTCTATAAAAGTTACGTGAAGATCTCTTCCTCTAGCTATTTTCTTCTCTGCTATTTGTTTCAGTGTATACGTATATATTTATCTATACATGATCTTCCCGGACGGAATCCATTTTGCTCTTCCATTTCTTTTACCTCCTTTCTAATTCTGGCCTTTAGCACTTTCCCGTAGAGTTTTCCTAATGAAGATGTTATGCTTATTCCCCTGTAGTTTCCACTTTTCTTATACATTGGGATGATATACGATCTCTTCCAGTCATTTGGAACGTTATTTCCGTGTAAACACTCGTTAAATATTTGACAGATTGTCTCCAATGTTCCTAATGTAGCATGCTTAATGAGCTCGATAATCAGGTCACACGGTCCTGGTGCCTTATTATTTTTCTTTTTTTTTAAGTTTTATTATAATTTCTTCTACAGTGATATTGTTGATTTCCCTGTCTTCTAATTCTCTTCCTTCTATATTGGGTGCGGTTTTCTGATAGCAATTTCGCATAGTAGTTCTCTCACTTCTCTATCTGTATTGGATTTATTATTCTTCTTTCATTATTGTTTTTCTTTAGATTATTTATAATTTTCCAGGCTTCTCTAGATCTAGACCCTCCTACCATTGAGTTTATTTGTGCGCATTTCCTATTCCATGCTTCATTTTTTGCTTTTTTTGTCTCTTTTTTTACTATGTATTTGTATCTGTTATCATACCTAATTTGGATAAAATAGAAGAGAAATATACGGCAGGGAGTGAGCAATTTTTCTCCGTTACCTTATTGAGTTTTCGGAAATCAACGCAAAAACGCTGCGTGCCATCCTTTTAGCATTTCATCATAACTCCTATCTACGAGACACTGTTTATATGGAGATACAGGGTTAATATCTTTGTTTAATCGGAGAACTATTTGCAATTATCCGATGTTTAATAATATTGGTGCACCTTAATTTCCCTGGAAGACACTGATGAAAATATCCTTCCATGACGACGGCTAAGCGAGAACCTTGACTATGAAGTAAATTGGACTTGGCAAGGATTTGATTATTAAAGAGAACAAAAGGTTCATTCTCGGAAAACTGCCATTTTCCTGCTCTGAGATTTGAAATAATTCCTATTTAAACCTAAAAGTCTATCCCTAAAATAACGAACTGTTGCAACCGAGGCACCACATACAATGGAATTGATGCGGAGACGACACCTAAACAGTCACATAAACCACTGTTGACTACTTTATAGACTGGAGTACTTGATGTATCTAAACCCTAGTTATCGAATCTGTTCCCAGGTTTCCTGATTAAGGAAAGTCCTATTTACACCAGAATCTAATAAAGTATCGATTATAATGTAAGGGCATTCGCCTTCTCCCATAAGTGAAGCATTTCAATTAAGTTCTAACATTACAGGCTCGTGCTAAATAACCGGGTTTATAACAACGATAACAGAGTTTAGTATTGTTACCCCAGCAAAAAA
>VTPC01088712.1:0-42815 GCA_011009095.1 Ignelater luminosus
AGAATCAGCATAATTGAAAAACAAAAATTTGTTATTAGTTGTAACACCACATAATTCAGCAAATCACTTACAAAACTCCTTAATTACTTAATTATTTTATTATAATGTGTACAGTTGTACTAACTGATATGCAAATAGCAAGAAGCAAACAGTAGTGTCAGAATTCTTCTTATTTCCTATACTTATGTTAAACAAGTTTAAATACAGTTTTACAATATAAATCTTAGTTTAAAACAAAATATGAAAATATATGTTGACGTTTATTCTTGAACAAAAATCTACAATCTACTATACGTTTCACTTTGAGAATGCAGTACAGAAAAGATAGGCAATGTATTTTTTATGGAAGTGTGCATGATGTTATTGCCAGCTGTTTGATCATCCAAATGTATGTAAGTGCTGAACTGTACTGTATTGTATTATCAAAGTGAAACTCAAAGCATGTATAAGAAAATAAAACACTGACATCATTATTTCTTAAATCTTTATTTTATCTTGTAAGCAAAATACCTTCCTTAGGAAATTATTGAGAGTAAAGTTGAATCTACCTCATAAACTCATATGACAAAAAATTTATAAAAGCCTTAACTTTCTATAAAATAAATAATCAGCGTTTTTCTTATGGCACAAAAAATGTTTAAGAGTATATCCATAAACAAACTCTAAACAAGAGTCAATCAATAAATAAACTGCAACATGTTCATATATTAAAAACAAAAAGTTAAAGATCAAAGCATAATACACAAAACCTATGAAGCGCAGATGTAACACAACGACTTTCATGACGTTATGTTGACACTGACATGAACTGGTGATACTGTAGCGGAAACTATACCAATGTTCAGCTTACAGCATACAATATTTATGGCCAAAATCATAATTTTCATCTATTTTCTATGAGGAAAATGTAAACGTGATTAATTAGTAAACATTGGAGACACGAGAAATATTATCCCAAACAAAACCGACAGCTTAAGATTTTTAATGTTAAACGTTAAGTGTTAATGAAAATATGATTTTATTAAGAAATAATTGAAAAACATTTTTATTAAGAATGCTATTTGATATTACAGGCAATTTTTTAAGGTTTAATAAAAAACAATTTAAAAACGCTATTAAAGTTAGTTTATAAGAGTTAATTTCATAGAAACCTTCTTTTTTCATACTTTAATAATAATGCAAATAAAAATTTAAATTGGGTTGTAAAAGACTATCCAATCTTGTCTAAGTTGTAAATGTAGTAGTTTATGACTGTTGAGTTGTTTTGATAGATTTGGCAATCCAATTCGACTCATTATAGTGTGGTACGATAAAGTTGAGCGTCGCCATACGCAATAATGTGTTTAAACGTAATACACATGTTGCGCGTGAACTCCTCAATTATCTTTATTTATCTGGCAGTTATAACTACATTAGCAATGTCTCTTGTTCATTATATTCTTAAACTTTCGTAGAAAACAATTAAAACGGGGCTTTCTATAATAACAGGTAGTCTATCTGCAAAATTAATTTTAAAGTAATGGTGTCATTAAGATCTACTTAGAGCTAATCACCATTACAGATTCTAATAATATTGTTAGAACAATGCCCTGCAATGACTTTTGAATTTGAACGAATTTATTAGACTTATTAGTCAGAAGATGTAAAATGATGTCCCAGAAGAAATAAACAAAATTATTATATCAAAAGCCATGAACAACTATTGGTGTTTCCAGTCGTGAATTAGTCGCCAAAGTCAAGTGTAATGAGTCTTCAGTCATTCTAGTTATCAGAAAGTAGTAGACTAAGATAAAGTCCACGGAAGAAGCCACTTACTTTCGAGAATAAAAGTATTTTTTTTGCAGTGGGCACATAAAAACTACCCCATAGAACAGTGACAAAAAGTACTATTTGTGACAAATCGCCTGTTAACGTTTTAACGCTCTGTAGTAAGACAGGCATATTAGCAAATAGTGTCGTCTATACTTCAAAGTACCTCAAAAGGATTCAAATTGTTACTCAGCTGCCATCTCTCGTATTTTATTAAAATAGGAAGACATTTTGAAATACCAGACCTTCATAAAAAGCGACAAAAGCACTTTTGGTATTATATTTAGTTGTTATACCAGCGCTCATTTTTGCTTTTGTCTGTTTTCTATGTTTGCACGTTTTAAAAGTTTTCGTTGTGCATTTTTGATTAGTGAGTAAATTTTTATTTATAATCGGGTATTAGCCTAATATACCCTACATAATTGTAAAAGTTAGATTCTTAGTTTACGGTAGTATAAATAATCAACAAGCCCCGAAAAAGTTGTTCAGGTATTTTTCACCTTCCACACCTTTTACAAAACGTAAAAAGAGCAACTTTAATTTTGCTTCCGACATTTTTACATCATGTCTGATTATTATTGGAACAGACCTCTTACCGATTAGGAATTAGCTAAAGAGTTGAAAATCACCGTACAATCAATCAAGTACAAGATCCTCTCCAGAATCTTCAATATTGGTGTCACCTTCTTCATCACTAGAGCTGCCCAGAAAAAGGAAACGATTTGATTCTAATCTAGCATCGACATCAAATATCGATGACGATTACGACTCCGATAACCTAGTTACGATCAAAATGATCCAAGTCATCTAGAAGCTGCATTTCTTGTAAATAGAGACAACGATGACAAACAACCGGAAGAATTGGAGGAGATTATTCAGGATCTTTCCTCCTGAACAGAAACGGCAGTGCCACCAGTCACATTTACCAATTATGATTTTGTGGATGAAATGGGACCAAACATTCAGGTATTTTTATTTCTACTATTTCTTTTATTTTCCAAATATCGTTATTTTTAGTAGGTCAAATCCAAAGAATCTTTCTCACATAGAGTTTGATTGATTTACTTGTTTAGCCATCCAATTTATATGCCTTACAGGCATGCCAAACCTTAGCTCTTACAAAATAAAAGATAATCACGGAATTTAACAGTTTGCCGCAGTTGAAAAAATATTGGTTACAGAATCTCAACTCCCATAATACCAGAATTGTTAGCCTATTTCCTGTAAAACAGGTTTTGAAGGTACTTCGATTTCTTCACATTGTAAAAGATTTTTAATGTTCGGTATTTTATTTATCTTTATTTTGACGTTAACGACATTAACCTTTACACAATACACCATACTTACTGCATGACAATACAACATTGCATAACTTCTCTCTAATCATTCGACTACCCAACTACTACCAACTTAAATAATAATTATTCCGTAAACACATAAACAATTATTCAAAAATGCTTGCACGTGGTACTGTTGAATATGACACACTACAAAGTTTGATTCACGCTAGGCCATTTCAATGAGGTGTTCATTGCTTCACGTATCTCCAGCAGAAATGTTGCTGTAGATGACAGACGATTGCCTATTTAAGGAGACCTCAAATAGGCTTTAAGGCTTTAACCTGCTTTGTTGCAGGATATTTGTACTGTTTTGACATTTACCAAGAAAAGTCTACCAGTAGCAATGAGGATACACTAGGTGAACGTGTAGTATTGCAATTATAAAAACATTGATAAACAGAGGGTTCTGTGTATATTTTGACATCTTCTTCACAGACATACACACACGAATAATTCTAAACTGCAACAAATATATGAGAGGCGTTGATCACTTTGAGCAACGTATTGCTACATACTGCAGTGCTTGGAAGAGCAAGATGTGGTAGATGAAGCTTCTTTGAATGCACCCATTGTTAACGGTTTATACTCTACAACTAAACTTTAAAGATAACTAATCCAAGGAAAAAATCGATATGCTACTTGCAGTTCAGACGTCAGCTTGCCAATCAGCTAATAGGGGATATTACAGTGTTCGGCTGCGCTCGCCTTTCGAGCGTCATGCTCGAACGTTGGTGGGGTAGCAACCCTTGAGGACAGGCAACAGGAGAACAGTCTCGATACAGAACACCACAAGACACAGTCGCGGGCCAGAACACGAGGCCAGATCATTATCAATAAACAATCATTAAAGCTTACAGTGAGTTTTATTATCAGCTTAAGTTAAAAGCAACTCAAGACACAACATACAGCAAGACGAAGACTTGTACCACTAACCCTAGGAAGTGAGTTTTCGAATGTGAATCATCTTCCCCAGAAGACAACAGGACACGTTACAAAAAATGCAGCGAATGGGGAGTACAAAAAAAAGTACTGTAATGTGCATCGACTGCCAAGAGGATCCACGCATAGAGTGCTTTACTCAATATCATGCAGGCTAGTATTAGATTGTTTTGAGTATACTTGTAATATTTTGTAATTTTATTAAAAAGTTCATTAAATTATATTTTTATCGTAGCTATCTCTATATCTAACTACTTATCATAAGACAATCAGTCAATAATGAGCCTTTATAACATTACTGGTATAAACCTGTTAATAATATAAAGAATCATCATAGAAGACTTTTCTAAAGAAACGTATTTACCAAAACCGCTGCAATAGCAGTGGCGTAAATAGTGGGCGCAAAAGCCCGCAATGCGGGGGCGCCCCGAAGGATTTGGGGGCTCCCATAGTCGTTTACAGATATGAAATAAAAATAGCCACATAATTAGAAAAGTCTGATAAGCGAAATTTCTACTATCTAATTAATTTATACGTCATGAAATACTAAGGGGCCTTGAAATTATGTTTGCGGGCCTTGCGGGGGGGGGCTAAAATTATATTTACACCACTGTGCAATAGTATGGATTGCATGTCTGCACAAGGCATATGTCGTCTACATAGTATCGGATTTAGAATAATCAGTGCCACAGAGAACTTTAAACTACTGCATAATGAGATATTGCCCAGTGAAAAAATCTTGTTTGGAAAAGATTTCACTTCCCAAGACGATCATGCTTTTTGCCATAGTGCGGAATTAATTCAGTCAACAATAAAACTAGCAGAATGAACTGGCCGGCACATACCCTGATCTTAGTCCTATAGAAAACTTATGGCAAAAGATAGCAAACATCATATCTAACAGGAAATCCTCAAGAAAAATAGAATAAGTGGAATTTCTAGTTCAAGCTTGGTATCACTGCGTTTTGAAAGAGACGTTAAAACAAATGCGAAATGGTTATCAGAAACCAAGACTAACCAATCAAATATTATTTAATTTTTTACATTGTCTATATAGTCTTGTAATTAAAGATAAATTTTTGCTCTGCTTTCTTTCATTAAATTATTATGAGTAACTACCTGTGTAATATAAAAAGCAAATGGCTGAAAAAATGTAAAAATTTAATTTTTCTCAATTTTTAAAGTACTGCAAAACTTTTGCACACTACTGTAATCTTTAGGTATGCAAAAGATGATTCTAAGACATGTTTCTTATATAGAATTTTTTGTTATTTTTTTGGTATATAACTGTTAAGTATACAAGGGGCTCTGCTAATATTCCAAGTACTGGTATTGCCAGCGTTTTGCAATTGTCACATTTTGCAGAATTTTACATTTGTTATCAATAATACAGTCAACAGTTTAAATTAACACCGAGCAGTTTTGTTTCAACTGAATTTAATAAAGTGATTTTGTAAAAAAATGAAAATATTGATTCGTGATTTTAGGGTGATGATTTTTTATGATTTTCAATACGAGTTAACACCACAACAATGTGTGGAAAAACTTAGTTTGTTATTTGGGGATGAAAAACGATCCAAAACTATGGTTTACAAATGGTTCCCAAAATTCAAGCGCGGTAGACAATGTTCGCGAAGGTCGTCCATACAACTCTATTGTCGCGAAAAACACCAACGCTGTGCGTAAAATAATTAAAGCAGATCGGCATGTAATATACAGTGACCAAGCGGTTTTGCATGATTATTTGAAGAAAGGTTTACACTCGTTGGATCCTCACAATTTGACAGACGCACGAAAACAGGCACGAATCAATTGGTGCAAGGGAATGTTCAAAACATTCGACCATGGTCGTTCAGATTTTGTGTATTACATTGTAGCAGGTGACGAAACATAGATATATCCGTACGAGCCTAAAACGAAAAAGCAATCGACTGTATGGGTATTTCAAAGTGAACCAAAACCGACAAAAGTGGTGCGTTCACGAAGAGTTTCGAAAAAAAATGATTGCTTATTTCTTTGGAACAATAGTTCACGTTGCAACTGTCGCATTAGAGGATCGAAGAACAGTTAATACTGGCTGGTATACTTCAACTTGTTTGCCGAAAGTTAACGCTGAAACCAGAAGACACAACTTAAACCGGCGAATCATTCTTCATCATGACAATGGTAGGACGCATACAGCACAACGAACTGTAGACCTTTTGAGCAGTGAAAACATCAGATAATGATTCATTGGCCATATTTGCTTATTTATCGCCAAATGACTTCTGCTTGTTTCCAAAAATTAAAAATAAAATGCCTGGGGAGCGTTTTTCACCGCTTGAAGAGGTCGCTAAAGCATTTAAATCACTTGTTTCGGAGATACCTCGTTCGGAATGAAGAAAATGTTTCTATGATTGGTTTCATCAAATGCAAAAATGTATAAATGTTAAAGGCGAATATTCTGAGAAGCAATAAAGCAATTTGCATAACGTAATGTGTGCTTTGTTTTACTTTGTCGGTGAATTTTAGCAGTGCCTCTCGTAACAACTGTGTGGAACCAAGTTTTGGTACTTCCCTGTAATTTCTGTTCCACTTCAGATATTAATGTCATTGAAAAAATGTTACTTTATTTATACACCCTGTAGATATTTCACAAACATTACAGAATTGTCTTCTATTAGATACAATCTGTAGTAATTGCTTAACTGTATAAACATGAAACCTAGAGATACTTAGGAAATTGCGTGGTATACCTCACAAATAGCAAATAAAGATAAAGGAATGGAGAACTTCTATCTGATACTATTATTAGAAAGACATCCGGGAAAGAAAATCAATGTGTCTTTAAGATTGGTAGAAATAGAAACAATTATTTCGTAATGAAATATTGAGTAGTTTCAGTCTCATCTTTGATATTAGATGTATAAGTTCCTTTCCAATGTATTAGGGCTCACCACAGGAGAAATATATTTATTGTAAGCAGGTTTATACCTCAATAAGGAAGATTACACAACTTTATTTCTATGTGGTAGATCAACACAAAGGGAAATCGTTTTCTTCTGTTTAGTTTACATTGAAAACCTATTTCACCATATTAAATAAAAACAAATCATTTGCCTTCCCGGACTAACAAAAAACAAATATTTAAAACTGAAGTACATAATAAAAGTAAACATTCTTTTATGTTTATATTAAGTACGTCTGTTCAATATTTAAACACAAATTACAATCAAGTTAACTCAAAAAAAATGTTATTTTTAACTAATGACAATTATATTATTTTGTTAAAAGATTCTTTTATCAGAGGTTGTTATCTACTACATAAAAGTAAATTTTCTGGCTATACCCGCAAACAAGCAATAAGTTGTCAGCGGAATTGCAATTTAACTATCTTATTTTGTGTAGGATTAGAGTCGATACACGAATTGCATATTTCTGTGATTCGAAGAATACCAGCAATATATTCCAACTATTTTGCTTTGTCTATTTTGATGCACTGAATACAACAAATTTAACAATACAGTTACTGTAATGGATTTTGTGCAGCGAATATTTATATAAAGTTTTGTGTTTCATAGAAATTTCAAGCATTTTTCATATTTTCGTGGTAAACCTATGCCCGAACTATTAATTTTAAAATATGCATTGTTGAATTATCGACTTTTTGTTTTGTAATGCATTAGCTACTAATCCAAAATATGCTGTGATTGTAGAATTTTAAAAATAATTCTAATGCGTTAGGACAAATCCAATTTATAGCCGAAGTGAAAAATAAATTTTACAGTTAAGATATCTCCGGAGAACTCGACCCAACATTAATTATTTTGTACTTTTATATCCTTCTGTCTGATGTGCACAAACTCCAAAGCAATTTATTAATGGAGCTGTACCCTTTTTAGATTTTTCAAACATTAAGACACTTTGTGAAGTAATTTAAGCTAATCCGTAGAGTTGTGTTAAATTTTAAGTTGATTATAAGTATTGATTGATTGTTATACATTTAACTTACCCTGAACAAATTTACACCCTAAATATGAATATGGAAGGTTTGTTGTATAACTTGATTTGAATATTCCTTTAAAGTGACATTATGTTCCAGTTAAATTGAACAAAGAGCTTTATTGTAAGTGTTAGATAAAATGTTTGCGTCAACTTTATATCAAATGTCGGTAGTTAATATAATGTAAAACTACGGCTGTGGCCAATTTTGTTAAAATTGCTAATTATTTATTCTTGAATACTAAATGCATGTTTACAACTTTAACTGATAAATAAGAGTAAATTTTGTTTTAAAAATTGTTGTAATTATTGTAAAACTTTAATATACTTACAAAGGTATCCAGAAAATACCATCCCTAGATACGGCTTATTGTATGGACACAACGAAAAACCCTCAAAATGTCAATTCCCTTTATAATGTTTCAATCCCCATTTTTTCGGTTAGCAGATGGCAGGCAACAACAGCTGTACGTAGATCGTGGATTGCTAATGAAAATAAATGTATCTAATATAGCAAACAAAGAAACTGAAACGGGCAAATTCAAATAAATAGGTAAGTTCTGAAAAAAGAAAAAAATTTTTAAATTGAATTTAAAACTTTTAGAATTAAATGCAGACCAGCAATCTAACAGTTGTATATTATGTGTAATAGTACTTTTCATAAACCTGATGTTTAATTTTTTTGCTGTTGTGTAAGTGGCATGTCATAAAAGTCATGAATATAAGCATTGGCTTACAGCTAACAAATTTACAATGTACATGGGTAAGCACGAATACCGAGATTTCATATTCCATATGTGCTTTCACATTCGTGAAAGTTTTAAAACTTGTCGACAATGAAAATGTTGAATTCCTGTAAACACCATCCTTCTAGTACATATAGTAAACTCATGAGTAGACCTCGGATTTCTAAGTACTAATAATGGACAAAATTAGCACAAACAATTGTTTAATAAGACAAAATTAGCAAAATAAGCACAAATAAGTATTTATAAGCACGAATAATCTCAAATAAGCTTAAATGTTCCTTAAAAAACAGCAAGCTATTTATGATAAAAAGTTTTGTTTTTTAATTAAATTTGTTAATTGTGCATATAATGTAACACTAGTGGAAAGAAAAGACAAAAACAAAATTCAGACGTTTATTTCGTATTCAAAATACATAGGAGGTATTAGCACCAAATAACAACAAAGTTAAATTTTACCATAGTAATAGAGACAAATATTAATTTACAAAAATTGTTAACTAAATTATAAATAATTTGAAAAGCAGTAGGTCACTAAAAAGCTTTTCGAGGTTTTCAAGAGCATAACTTCTTTGCATCTCATTAAAAATGAAATTATACGCGAAAATGACCTTTCAATGTCTACAGATGTTAAATGTGCAAATTTAAAATACGTTGCATATTCAATTGAAATATAACTAGGAAGATCTATTTTTCCCCTGTTATCTTTATCTATAACTACTAAAAACTTAAAACCAACAATTTTGTCAAGACTTAAGTCAAGTTTCCAGCGATATGCCCTTTAGTATTACCTATTGTGATCTTGCTGTTGTCACAATACTTATGGCTTCGTGAAGGCTAAGACCCAATTTTTCTAATTTTTTTATAGCATTTGCAATGCACAAAAGGTTACTAGCAATGTATAAGAATCAATGCCTAACTGCTTATCCTTCAAGAGAAGTTTTGCCCTTTTTATTGAAGACGCATTGTTTTCACTGAAATCATTAGCTATTTCGACTGTTTAGTTAAAGTGGTTTGAATAGAACTCAATTGCTCTTAACCAAGTTCCCCATCTTATTACAACGGTTTGGGGAGGTAAAGGTACACTCGGTAATTCGGATTTATTAAACGTGCTTTCAGAAAAACTTCTAATTTGTAGAAATGAAATCATTCAAGTCTGAAAATTCATCTCGAATTTATTCTGCTACTCGTTGAAAGGCATGGGCTAAACATGTCACATGTACCAAATTTTAATAAATAGTTTTGCAGAATGTGTGTTGCAGATACTATAAAAGCTTTATTTGAGGTATACATAATTAAATTCGTTTGGAAAGAGAAATTTTAAGCAAGAATTTACAAAATAGGCTATAATTTTAATATTTGTTTTTTCCAATACTTTTGAGCATAATAGATATGGACTTACTTAACTGCCCTACTATACAATTGGCAACATAGTTTCCAACTGCATCGCTAGTTTCGTTTACTGAAACCAAATCGGTCCTCCAGCAATATCGTCTCTTATCTGGTGTATTGCGATATCGTAGCAAACATTCAGATAATTATTTAAATGTCTCAAAGGTTGGGTTATTACAGGAGTACGATTTACTTATCTCTTTGTTGCAAGGGTTACAAAAAATTACGTTCCCATCAGGTGAAAAGCAGTCATAATCATTAAACCACTGTTCCATTAAAACAGTTTCTGAAAGTTTTTCTTTTCCCGTTTTGTATGACACTAATTTTAAAACAATTGAACTGCTGGACTTGGAAACTTACGTACTACGTTATTATTTCTTTTACTGGCAGCACAGAGTTACTACTGCAAAATAACTTTTAATTTGGAGAGCATGCCTTTCATCTGTGAAAAAGAATGGGATGTGATAACTAATAACAAGGATTTGATAGGTCTTTTTAATATTCTTTAGCTAAGTAGCAAACAAATTTTCGAAGTAAAAATATTTTTAAGTAAAGTACATTTTCTTAAAATTTTTTACATCCTTGAAAACAAATCTTTAGAAAGGGCGCACAAGTTCTAGTATGTGGATACAATACATATTGTGTATAAACACCTTATGTTTCAAATAGCCTTTCCTGTAAAGATTAGTACAAAAATTTATTGTAGTTTACGTTTCTATTTAAAGTATTCAAAACCTATCATGTATCTCCCATTAAACTTGTTTGTAAATTTATATGATTACCTGCACCCAAATCTTCCTAGATCACGAACAGCCGCAACCCATAAACGTTATATAAGTACGCATTTACCTACTTTTTACTTAATTGCAATAGTGTACAGTTAGAAGAACACGTTTATTTCAAAACTGTATTCGCATAAAAGAATGGAAATATTTATAGTTTATTTGAGGCTCTACGTTTTGAAATAGACATAAAAAAGAAAGTTAAGCACAAATAAGCTCAAATAAGCACGAATAAGCACAAATAAGCACGAATTCAAAAAATAAGCATGAACATGTTTTAATTTCACGAATGTATATCTAATGTTAACTAATAAGCTTTTCCTTAAAAATCCGAGGTCTACTCATGAGAGAACTTTCGACAAAAAACAGAGAATTTGTGAAAACATTTGGCACCAAACATAACTTTTTTATGCAAAAAGGTTACAAAATGTATTACATTTCTAATTTCTCACGCAAAAAAGCATAAAACGTACACAAAAATCATAAAATAAATTTATTTTAACTGTTGCATGAAGAAAGCAACTTAATGGATGCAATGCTTACTGGAACATAAAAAATAACGTTACGCCGTCACCTGTAAAATATAGAAATTTGCATGACTGTAAATTTTTACGATTGGTGTTTTTGAAAATATTTTGATTATGTCAATACCTTTTGACAGAATGAAAAGGGTTCATTTGCATTGCAATTGAGTATAGAGTAACTACATTGTTATCGTAGTTTTTACGGCAATAGCTTTTTGATCTTCTAATCTGTTTTGTAGTTGTAATGATGTTTTCAGTTTATTAGTTGCTATTAGAGAATGCTTAAAATAGGATTTTATCGTAGTGTTTCTGTGGCTTTATAATTCATCTAAGTAAAAAGCCTTTTACTTTTCAATAAAATGTTCAATAAATGTTTGCGGAATCTCTCTGATAAAGTTCAATTAATTTATGTATCCTAATCTTGCAGCCCTTACCCAAAGATTATAATCATAGCGTATTGACTTGCCATCGTTTGCAGCTATAGCGGCAAAATAGTGTACTATATCTTTGTCAATCCAATGCATTTCTTCATTTAATGATTTTACTAAAAACTTGTTCAAGTAAGTAAAAAATGATCTAATTTTGGAAAATTTATTATTGGTATCCAAGTTTATAATATCGGCGACTTGAATGTTAGACATAAATATGTTCGAACCTGTGGCTGGCGATAGCATGAAACCAACGGATTATGGGTGCTTCCCTTATATTCCCTTCGTATTGGAAAGTAGTCATTACTCAATAGCACTCCTATTTATCCTTCTAGCTCAGATAATTTAATATTCCTACTCCGGTTGTTTTGTTTTGGGTACCTGTTAGACCCACATTATCAGTTGCAACAACTGTTCCTAAAAAGCAAGTAACAAAAGAATTCAAGTTAGCGTTTGCAACGTTTTCATCTTCATTACATGTAGTAAAGCACAGTGAATCTAGCTCGAGATCTTCTAATCAACTATAGCTTCTTAGAACAAACGGGAATTACATTTACAGAGGAGAAATTATCTTTACACAATTCTATTTCAGCTGGTGTTCGCTATTGGGACCCCGGAAGATTATCTATGAAAACATAATCCGTATCGCCTGACTCTCCATTGGTAACTTTTTCTTCTGGAGAAAATATTGCCAAACATTGCATGTTATCATAATTTTCCATCATTGTAAGCACTCTTGAAGAGAAAAGTTCTTACGTACGTAATAACTTTAAATATTACTATGACAACAACTCATACTGTAAAAACATTAACTACAATTCACTGGCATCCTAGAAGTATTTGTCGCATTTCAAATAATAATACAATAAAAGAAAGCAGTAGAAAATTATTTACCTACGACAGAACTACAGCTATCTCACTAGTGCCTTCTAGTAACAACTTGCAATAGTCTCAGCACTTTAAACGTCAGACGTAGAAATCTGTTCACAAGGTTCTTTATAGAATCATAGAAGACGCCGGTGTCTGCTTTATATTTAGCGTGACTACGGCCGAAGAATTGTATTTATTATACCTGTGATGCTGAGTAATGGTCATATACAAGATGTTTTGAAAATTAGTTCAAATATTTGGTAGGCGCATTTTTTGACTTAGATGAAGGATGTCTAAGTTTAATCAAAGACAAGAAATTTTGACATCGTGTATCTCGAAAACAGCGTACTTGGGAGAAAGAGTTGTAAAACAAAGTAGGTTTGATCTCTGTTTAGGAATGTGATGCAAAAATAATTGCATTCTGTATTTAAGATGGCGTATGACCTTGCCACAAGCCATTAAACTTTAGAAGTTTTGAAAAACTCTATTTTACTTGAAAACGACGGAATCTACTAAAAATACGCAAAAGTAACTTTTTGTTCCGAGAATAAAAACATTTTGTAATTTTCAATGATATAATAATTTTTCTTTGCGTGTGAAGCTACTCCACCAAAATTTCCCACCTCTGATAAAGGTATCAAGCTCAAAACTAAGAACAGTAGTCATAGAAACAAGCATGTGTGAAATCTGATTCTGATGTCTCATTTCGTTCTTGAAATATTGAAGAAACCAGATATTTTAAATTAATCTTTGACATCCGGCATCTCAGAAGCTGTATACTTTAGTTTACTGATTGCATGTTCTAAGGAAAGTTTGCTAAACGTGTCTGTTCATTGAGTCTGTCGTAGTTCTGTAAATTGTGTTTTCGGTTTTATGATGGGATAATGGCGGACACCATGACAGATATAAGGATGTCTACCACTGCTAATTGCTACGGCCTAAATTGTCTTTGTTAAATGTGACTGCTGTGGCCTAAGAAAGTCTAAAACAGAAAAAACATATCATAGTGCCGTTGGAGACAGCGCAGCGGCTCAATATATAGTTTTTTAAAAGTTTTATTAAAAACTTGAAATGTAAAACTTTTGATGTAATTCATTTTGTAAAATTCAAATTTGTTGATGGTCTCTGAACGATATTCCAAAAAAGTACCTTTTACAGCTTTTTGGAAGACACTACCACACTATAAATAGTACGGTCAGCATGTCACGTTAGATAAAAGTTTAAGAAGTTTAACAAAAAAAATGGAGCTTCTGGTCATTTTTTAAGGTCACTGCAAAGAACTTAGAACTCTAGAAATAGCAAAAGTCATAAACCTGACTGTTAATGGATATAGCAGTTTTGGAATATCGAAAATGTACGTAAGTGTTCTAAGGTGCCTATAAACCATCGTACCTCCAGATGGTTGTTTTGCTCTTGTCTGGACCCATCAGTGAAGAATAACAGAAATCAATGCTTGCTCACTACATGCCGGTTTATATAAAACCACTGATATTAGATTGGAAGCAGAAAGGGAATAAGACGCCATCTAACTGAAACGCCAAGTCCGAAACAGTACAAAGCATAATTAAACGGCTCGACATGCCGTCCTAATTCGAAAATCAATATCTTCAGTTTTTATTTTTTTGAAAGTATTAATTTATGTACTTTAAGGTAGTTTGATCTATGAGTAACCTAGTATTAATCTGTTGAAAGTACTCATATTTCAGTCTATAGATGGTTTGACTATGTTTTAACATCTTGAGTGTGTAGGTTTTACTCCACAAAATTAAGGGATTGCTGTTCAGCAAGTAATATTTCATGTAACTTCGTGTTCACGTAAAAGTTACAGTTACAGAGTCAAAGTAGGTAAAACGATGTATTGTATGTCTTAAACAAAAGGTGCTTTGGTTTCGTGGGAAAACTAAATACAACCGCGAGGCTTCTTTAGTTAGAACCAGTTAAACAATTTTCTATCGTGTGCACGCAGGAAACTGTGTGTCAATTATGGAGCCTATTCCTACATGTTACTGTAGACTGTTTATTTATGACAGAATTGATGTAATTCTCGTAACAGTTTTAGAGCCTAAATAGGTAAAACTAATAGTGTCTTAATTAGTTTAACCTCACAAATCTTAAGGTAATCGAAAACTGTTTTTTCTTTTGTTTTTATTTCTTATAAAACTTATGCCTTGTAAAAGGTACATTTTACCTAAATAGTACTTTAAATTTAAATTTGTAGAAAAGTGAAATGGAAACAAAACTTATTCGTTCTTTAGAATATTTTTTCTTTTAAGATTATTTAGAAAATGTAAATTGTATGTTTTATTATTTTATTCGGGCGTTTAATGTCAAGTTGTATAATTTGCATTAATATTTGATGCTTATTAAACAAAGTGTTATTTGTAAATTACTTATTATTTCTAGCGAGGGCTAGACTAATATGTTCCTGGTAGCTAATCAGATTACAAAAGAGTGCATCAGGTAGGTCCAAATTACCCCAACTTATTGTAACCAACCAGAAAGAGGATTTAGTCACTTTAGAACGCGTTTGATCAAAGTTATAATTGTTTTGTAACTTTGTTTACTTTTAATAAGTTCTCAGGCCATACAGTTTATCGTAGTATTGTTGGATTATGACATCGCAATTGTTGTCATTAAACTTGACAAAATTAAATCAATTTTTGACTTATGGGAAAACTTCGTGCACATTTAACTTTTTTTTTAGCTTTAGTGTCCCTTCTTTAGAGAAATAAAATCTAGTTTTGACCATATCAAGTGCTTGCACATGTTTCAAGTTTGCTTTGGTTTCAAATCGAAGATCTCCAAGGTCCTAAAATTAGAACAAACCGGCTTTTTTAAAATCAACCCAGTTCTTGCGGATAGATTTTTATTAAGAGGAAAAGAAAGTTGCAAAAATTCAAATATTTGATTTTTACCACCAGCTGTCTTGTTTTTTAAGTTTAAACTATGTCACTATTTATATAATAATTATGTTTTCTATCTGAGATAACATTGCATCACAGAATTTCAATGTTGAAAGAAGATACAGTACGATTGTTATCAGCGTTTAACGTTAATAAAAATTTCTAACATAAAAGCTGTGATATATTTGTAGAAATTCTTCTACGTACATGTTATACTGTAACTATTTTTACATAGTTTTGTTTACAGAAGCGTAAAATTTAAACAACATAATATTCCTAAATGAAAATTAACAATCACTTAACTAATTTATTGTTTTTAGTTATTCTATTATCGATGTACAATTATATTAGTTAATTTAATAAACAATAACAAAATACAGCAAAACAATGGAAAACTGCTAAAATTAAAGTACAGATTAAAGTTGAGCCCTACCCAAATGTTAAACATTATACCTATAACGTATTTTAGGATTCTCTATAATAATGTAAATCACCTATATCCAATATAAATTTTTTAATAGATTTTTCACTTTAGAATTATTAATAATTTTTGCATATACTTTTAAATGATATACAATTATGATCTCGACACAAACAAGTTAAAGTTTAATTTAAAAGTTACACCCATTAAATGTAAAGTATGACAAAATGTGTATTTTCGCAGTAAACAGCTTATCGTAGTCCGGCATACGAGAGCTCTGACAAAGTAGAAGCCTGGAACAGAGCCAGGTGATATTCTAGCGGCTATTCCCACCATAGCCCGCGCTACGATAACCCTTCACGTACTAAATCCATCGAGGAGCGTATATCGAACCTCGACAGCACATAGACAAATAAGTGTTTTTGTGGGAATCAATAACGCGGAATCTGGGGTTCCCGCCATCTTTTTCCTTTTTTTTTCAGACAGATAAATACCTCGAGGAAAGAAAGTTATAACCGCCAAGTTATTGTACGATACGAAACAATTTATTGTTTCTGATTGGTCGACGAACAAATCAACTCCTGTACCACCACAAGCAATGTTTGTTTAGTGTTATAGTTACACAAAAATCAAATTAACTTCTAGTGTTACAAAAGCAATCGATAAACAGTTTTTAGGTGAAAAATCACGATAATCAAACTGCTAGAGGAAAATAAACAATGATCTTTTTAGAGTTTATTGTTAATTTTAAATTTTCAAAATGAACCTAACAGCAACACATTTTTAAAGAGGTCAATTCTTAAAATTATCCGAAACTTACTTAGGCGGTTCATTATTAATGCTTGGTGATTTTTCTTGTGATTGCTTCTTTAAGTCTTCTCTGGTAATATCTCACGAAGTGTTTTTTTTTGTATTTTGTAAATATGGTAATAAAACATGATGTTTTTAAAATATTAGTTGACTTTTGTTGGTGAGGGTTTTAACATCGTCAAAGGGAAATGAGAACTAGCATTATTAACAACAGTAATGCTAATCTCGAATGCTGGTTGATATTAATCTCTTTCATCGGGATTTAATCAAAATGATGGCTTTGAGAATATCATATTATATTATTTACATGATCCCATACAAGACCTGTAACAGAAACAAAAAATTAACGACATGATAGCTAGAAAATTAATTTCTAGGTTGGGATTCTGGAACCTTGTCAAGAATTTCTTTTCAGACTAGCTGCAAAGAGAGTGTTATAAATATTCGTGTTTGAATACAGTAAAAGTTTTTCCATTCAAAAGCGCAAGCTCCTGAAAACGGGACTTAAAACAGCCTAATTCAAATGTGTTTTTAAAATTGAGAAAATAAGGCCACCACTTTTAATATGCCTTAGCTTTTTGGTATAGTTAACATCAGATAAGTTGATGATCAAGACTATTAACGTTTCGAGGATTCACTACACTCCCTTTCAAATTTAACAAATATCTTGCATAGGTAAATCCTAGCAAATTAATTAATTACCGCTTGAACATCACAGGAAATAAACTTTGTACTACATAATAGTTGTAAATGTAATAATGGACGCTGTTATAATGGGTTCTAAATAACATGATTAAGATATTTTATCTTCTCAATACCTTAGCTAATTGTGCGTTTGGTAACTGAGTTTATTCGTGCCAACAATTGTCTAAGCGTATTTTACAAAACATTTGCTATGTAACGTTAATATAAAATTGCATTGCTGCCCTTCTAGAAAACACATACGGGAACATCTAAATGTATAGAGATGTAGAACCCCCACTGACACCTTCGCATCCGAATATAGGCTTCGTGAAACTTTTATGGCGTTGATTTGTTATCAACTAGTTTTCTGTATTTTTGTTTTTACTTTTTCTTTAAAGAAATAAATTTGAGATTATACTACTTGATCGAAAGTAACATGAATCGTTACAGAGTGAAACATTTTATTTTGTAATAGTATTCAATAGTTATTTGTTTAAAGCGGCCAAATTGTTACGGAAAAAACTGGTATTAGTGACCCATGTATAAAATCGGTATGCGACCTGTAATGCTAGTCTTTATACAGTCGAAAACGAGAGCTCAGAGCAAGTGATAAACGATAATAATAATGCTGTATTCGATATAGAGAGGGCGCCAACTGTAGTAGAATGTCGGTGATCTAGTTTGGAATAGAAGACTCCACAACTCATCTTCCTATGTAGGTCAGTAGGCGAGATGTTAGCCAGGGTCGAACCACAGGTTCGAGTGATACGCAAATAAATGAAATGGAAATTGTACTGCACTCTATGTAGATACTTATTTTCACAGTGTAAACTTAAGATAAATAATCCGTATAAAAATGTCGACGCCACTAGATTCCGGGACAGCTGATTCCTGTAATGCTTACTAAGTATGCTCATAACCCAATAAAAGATCGGAAAAAGTTAATAAATATATTGGCATACTGTAGAAAATAAATTATAAAAACAGGTTACAGCAGTCCAGGTCACACTGTTGGACAACTTATATACACACATAAATAAACATCAATAAACAAATATACAACTGCACCGGGTATAAAAATATATACAGTAAATGTGACCGGATGAAGCTCATTAATACTTAAGGTTCAGCAATCCAAGAGGCGCTAGTAAAATGAAAGCAAGGTAAGCATACGTACAATGAATCGTCCGCAACTGTTAGATTAAAATTAACCGTGGATTCTAAATTTTATCATCAAACAAGAACCATTTGACACAATTGTTAACTAATAAAAATTTCGTTATCAAAACTTAGTATGAATAACCGATAAAGACTTCATAAATATTGTTCACAAAAAAATTCGGAACAAGTTAGTTACGTTACAATTCAGCAAACAATATACTTCTATTAATTAAATAATATTAACGGGCCTTTCACCACTGTGAAACGGTTCCTCCGGTTTTTCACTAGTATGAAACGATGTTCTGAGGCTCTTCACCAATGTAAAGCGGCGATTAAGTAATCTTTATGATCAATCACTTTTATCCAAGCGGTTGGTGACGTGACGATAATACGCAGATATATTTCAAAAATAATTGCAAATGTAGGTAGACAAATTTTATGAGTCAACAGTGTTTCTTTATAAAAGATTTAAAAAAAAGAGTAAAGTTTATTTAGCATACGGGAACTAATCCAATACAAAGAGAACCCAGTTGTTGGCACAGAATACACTGAACTCGCGGCACTGGTTCACACAAGATTTAATTTACAGTTACTACATAAATCTTTACAAGAATTGACGTCTTCCTCATACGTTAAGTAACAAAATATTTTAATTGACTTTCGAAATATTTATACAGAGCGAGACAGTAAGAATCTCGTAAAAAGTTCGATAAAATATTAAGATATTGTAGCATAAATAACAATGCTAGTTTTGAGAGTTCATTGTGGAATTATCTAGCAATTTTCACCTGCTGGCGATGATTTTCGGGGTACGGTACGATAAGGATGCATCCGAAATATTCCGGGAAAAAGTCTATCAATTGTTTAACGAAGACAGCATTCATTTGCGATATTTTTACTTAGGTATAATTTTACCTTAGCAGAAACTAGTCCAACACTTGACTATTTTTCGGTAGTTCGGTATTTCTAAATTTCAAAATTTCATAAGAGAAAACTTGAAAGACGTGTGCTTTTGCTTCGATAGTGGTAGATCAACTCTCTTGAGCGCTGAAGCAAAAACGGTAACTTTCAACCCCCCAAGAAGGTGAAACTAACTAATAATTGGTTGATCAACATATCAGGTGATTGGACAACCAACAAAATAAAGAAAGAAGAGTGTAATTTAGCGAGAAATTTGAACGTTGCAGTCGGCAATTATAGGAAATATAAATCTCGTCTATGCTAGACAAGGTGGTAGATTTATAGTTTTAAGGGTAATAAAACGAAAAGATAAGAGTATAAAATTTTCTGAATCGCAAAAATGAAATCTGAAGCATGTAAATTCAGAGGTAATTTCCTTCTATATCAACCCCTAATTTATTTCTAATTTAATAGAAGTTTTACGGTTAGCAAAAGTAGTCAGTACTCCCGGGCAAAATAGTTCTGACTTCGTTTGTTAGACCGGTCGATCACATTTCGAGAAAGTCTCTAGATAACGTTAAGCAGTTCTTTTGGGCCAAGAAAAAGCTCGAAGCAGATAATTTTTTGCAATGAAGGAATGTTACGTCTCAAATCACAACTTACGCCCTCAGAACTCTTTGATTTTCTTTTCAATAAGGACGTAATTGACTTGATTATCAAATATACAAACATTTACGATACGAGGGTTGCTATTTATATTTCTGGTCTTGGCAACACTGACTGTTTCCAGGCGTCAGCTGACATTTCCGGTGTAAACTTTACATTGTTGAACATAACCTCAACCACAACATTTTGTCATTTGAGTGCGATTAGTGTTGTTTGCAGTTAATTGAAAAGTGCATTCCCTAGTAAAAAATGGAATTGACCCGTGAACACTTTCGTGCAATTATTTTTCATAACTTTCGACGTGGATTATCACGACAAGAGTGCATCAATGAACTTAATACATTATATAGCGATGAAGCTCCATCCTACAGCACTGTAAAAAACTGGTATAATGAATTCAAACCTGGCCGATGTTCACTCCAGGACGAAATCCGTGAAGGCCGTCTAAAATCTGTCGTTGTGCCTGAAAACATCGATGCTGTGCGTGAACTGATTGAGGCATCTTTGGGCATTAGTATGACTAGCATCAACAAGATATTACATGATCATTTGGCCGTAAAAAAAAATTTGTTTCCGTTGGATCCCGCATAACCTGACCAATGCTCAAAAGAAGGCTCGCGTCGACTGGTGCATTGAAATGTTGAAAAAATTTGCGAAAGGTGCATCAAAGGCTGTGTATAACATCTGCACAGGTGACGAATCATGGATCTATGCATATGACCCCGAAACAAAACAGCAATCAACTGTGTGGGTCTTTCAAGACGAGCCAAATCCAACAAAAGTTGTTCGCGGAAGAAACACATCGAAGTAGATGGTTGCCTGTTTCTTTGGCATTACCGGTCATGTGGCAACAGTGGCGTTAGAGCAACGTAAGACGGTCAACTCTGAATGGTACACAACCATTTGTTTGCCAGAAGTCATTGGAGAAATTTGGAAAACTTCAAAGAAGAGGCGAATCATTCTTCATCATGACAATGCAAGCTCTCACATCGCTGCTCAAACAATTGAATATTTAACCAGCCAGAAGGTCGAGTTGATGGGCCATCCACCATACAGCCCTGATTTGGCACCCAATGACTTCTTTTTATTCCCGTACATCAAAAACAAACTGCGTGGTCAACGATTTTCAACACCAGAAGAAGCCGTTTTTTGTTTCAAAACGCATATTTTGGAGCTGCCTCAAACAGAGTGGAAAAAGTGCTTCGAAAATTGGTTCAAACGCATGGAAAAGTGTATCAATCTTAATGGAGAATATTTTGAAAAACAATAAAACTAGTTTCGATCATAAATACTTGTTTTTTCATTGTTAGGCCAGAAATATAAATAGCAACCCTCGTAGTTGAAAAATCGTGTTGCTGGCATAACTGTCAACGAAATATAATGTGCTTTTGATGTACCTTCATTGCGTGGTTATGTTTGTGCGTCAAAAAGGTATTTACCAATACCTGTTTGTTACAAAAACGGCCGATAAGCACCTAATTGAAATTACATCTATTGCTCTATTTTTGTAATGCTTGATTTACTATTAATGTTCTAATTTACTAATAGTATCTTCAATCTCGGTGTTGATTATTTTACAATCTGTAAAACTAGTTCTTTTCTAATTTTTTTCTCAAAGATTTTTTCAAACTTACAACATTTGAATGTAGAGAAATGCCTATAAATTAATTCGCAAACTAATTGCAATTTAATATTTGCTGAATAGTGTTCTGGAACGTTACAATTATTAAACTGTTGTCTTTGATTCGATATTTGATAATTAAATGCTACAGTAACTGATATTTAGTTCAAAGCCTCCTTGCTTTATCTTAATTATTGTTTCTATACTCAAGAGCATAACTATAGCACCACATGCAATTTTGCGGTATGTAGCCTTTAATTGAAGTTTTGTACTTGGAATTGTTAATGGCACAAATACACATGTTTCAAAACATTAACTAAAACAACCAAAAATTTCATGTGGTGCTATAGTTATGCTCTTGAGTGTATAATAATTTTATTGAGTTATGTTGCAAATTAATTCGATATTAAGAGCAATATTTAAAATACCTTTGAGATTTCAGATAACTGTATTATAGGTATTTTAATACAAATAATACAAGCATGAATCCTAGTGATACTTTCACACATTAAGTGGGCGCTTTTTGGTTGTAGTTTTGGAATGTACGGTCATGGCGCTAGTGTATTTTTTAAAAATAAAATTTGGAATACGTTTATTTTATATAGTGCAGATGGCGCTGCGCTGGTTCGCTACATTGCTCAGGCGGTTCAAGTACAGTACAGGTTGTACACCTAGAATATATATATTTTTTTGATAACGGTAAATTTCGTAAATTTATACCAGGGTATTTGCTGTGAATTTCTGTGTATTTCGAGTTTGAGTGGTGTTTATCGTTTGCGTTTTCAGTGTTTTCAAACTTAGTTAAAGTAATGATAAATTTTGATATCTATTGATTGGACTATTTTAACAGATTTTAAGCTATTTAAGATCAAAATAATATTGAAACAGGTACTTGCATGTAGTTTCATTTAACTGTAAAGAACGTAATAAATACAATCATAAATATTACTGCTTTGGACTTTTTTTTTGGCTGTGTTTTCTTTAATTAAAAAAGGAAGTACTACTTTCATACACGACGTTTTGCGAAAACATAGTTTTGCTTTTTCAAATGCCATAATCCAAATTTAGGATATTATTCAATTCTTTTATTTAAAAAAAAAAATAAATAAAAAACTAACCGAAACGATGTTCATGTATGGTGGTTCAGAATTTAGCCAGGAATCTAGTTGTTTATATTATTGTCATTACTTATCAAAAGCAGATTAGAAATTAAAACAATGCTTTACCTAACTAAATTAACCGTTTTTATCTTCAGTATCACTTTTCAAACAATATTATTTATAAACAAAACTAAATTGCAAAGACATTCACATTCATGGCGACGCTCTACAAACAAATTTAAAAATGTGGCTGATAACTACACAAACTCACTCTGATATGGGTCACGTGTTGGCAGCAGATGCCGAACGGACCAATCAGACGCGCGGGACAAATTCTAAAACCAACATACCACACAAAACAAATCGCTTTATAAGATGGGCTAAAACATACTTCACCATCCCGTGAGCTAACCAGATTTGCTGAGTTAAATCTTAAACCAGCATACTTGAAAGGGTACATTGAGCGTTGGATTGAAGAGGGTTTGAAAAATCCGATTTTACAAGACAGTGACGCATTCTATGGAAAAAAACTCAAGAGCACCTTTTTTGTCAAATCGATTGCCAATTTCGAGAATAGAGAAAATTTTTAATTTTTCAGTGGCGTAATAATTTTTTTTAGAGTGAAAGGGTTAGCCCCTTCCTTAATCCTTCGCCCCTGATGAAGATATCAAATACAAACTACGTAACAAGCATGTAGAAAATTTCATTCCGATATCTCATTTTGTTCTTGAAATATTTTATTTTGAATGGTACCACCTGCCGTTGGATTTTTCGACATTATTTTTTTAACACCCTGTATAATTAATAAAAGTAAACATCTGGAAATGCAAAGCATAACCACAACGAACTCCGTTTTGTTACTTTTCTCAAAATTAAAAACTACAATGAAAATGATACTCAAGTGCGTTGATCGCGCGAAACATTGGTTTATGCAAACAAATTCTACCGAATATAATACAAGCGTCTGCCAAGCAGCAAAATCACACAGGATAAAGGTCACTATTTGTATTCGTATTCGTATTCGCAAATACACAGTTTTGCATATTTGGAACATCCCTAATTGATACCCTCAACATATTATTTCAGAACACCACTCGTCCTTTGAACTTGTGGTGTTCCGAAACAATATGTTTTGTATTCATTACCTACATCAGTATATTCAATAATACTGAATACACTTATGGTGTTACTACTGAAAATAGTAAACAAAAAGATTTTGATGGCAGATTTAGAAAATGAAGTTGGCCAGGACCATAAGTGCGTATAACGAATTCGTTATAACATCGATACGGCCATTATAACATCGATACTATAAATTGATTACAAATGTTTATAAGTTGTCGATTTGTGACACTTCAGCGGGTTGTAAAGTACAACTTTAGAGTCAATCGTGAAATAACAAATTGCCTATTGTTTTAGATGTTTCTTTTTAAATACAGTATACATCGTTGTTTATAATATGTACTTTTTCTATGTAAAAGAAAAATAAAATGTTTTATAATATCAAATATATTTATGTATAACGATTATATTTATTAACCTATCTTGTTATAAAATAATACAATACTGAGTTTAATAACATCTCATAAAATAGAATGTAATCCATAATTTTTCCAATATTAACTTGAAACTAGACCAAAGAATGTTAACTATTAAAATTTCCTTGTTTGTTTATCTTCCAACGATAATTACTATAGAAAAACATAGAAGTTATAAAACATGTTACACATCACATTTATCATCAGTTCTAATTATTTCTTTACTAGTAGATTTTGAACTCGCATACTTTGTAATCTCAAATAAAACATTTTAAAAGAGATTCTTGAAGGTGTTTAATTTAATTATATGTTACATTTTTATTTTATTTTATCTGGTAATGGTACTTGAGGTGTGTGTTGAAGTTGAATTGTCAATCATTCTCGGTGTAAGTTCAATTGTACGGCTGCACCCCCCGCTGGTACTCTAACGGTAAGGGATGACCTACCTCTTCATCACGGACCACTGTCACAGACCTTTTAAAGCCTAGTATGATTTATGAACGTTAGAAAATAAATTTCTGAGAGCTCCATCTACACCAATGTCGCTGAACTATTTTTTTATAGGTGTTGAACTTATCATTTGCAATACTGAGTACATGTTGTTTTGATTACGGTGGTAAAAAATGTGTAAACTTTTGGACAGTAGCACTTTTTTGTTACCTGTCTTTCGTTTCTAAAATTTTCAACATAGTTCCACCACCGGATTTACTAAAAGTCCTGCTACTTTATTTCAGTCATTTCTGTAGTATAATGACAATATTTCAAATTGAAGGTTTGCTAAAAACACTTAAATAATTATTTTATAACAGTTTATACCAAGATGAAAAATAGGAAGTCATCTGCTATATCTATTTGTTATTGCGATTTTATGATTTAAAAGTGATTATTTCTTCTAATTAGTAAATGCAACTGCCTAAAAGAAATCATAACATTGCTACACTAGCGCCACCTATCTCGCATAGGTTCAAAAAGCGCCCACTTAAAGAAAATTTATGGCAGCAAAACATTAACAGTACTGTGGGAATTCTTGTAGGAGGATTGAAAATTATGATGTCAATTCTATATTTAACAGCTGTAATCTACTTCCTCAAAGCCTTGATTTAATAAAAAAGACTAGCACTATGTTTAAAAAATCTGAAAAAAAACATTGGATAACAGTAGAAGAATTGGTAGAGAAAATCTGTAGATTGAAGTAAAACTTTAACAATAAAATAGGTTTAGTGTAAAAATAATTCTAAGTCAATGGGCCACCTTTAAGACTGAAGTCATAAAAGCTAGTCTTCTAAAGGAACTTTTTAGCGGTGCTGGATATCCGTAACTGTACATTATCAACGGTTTTTTCGAAACGAGAATATTTTCACAAAACTTAAAGATTAATACGGTTGTTTCCATTACAAAAGCTGTAAATTCATCGAAAATGAATGAACTTCGTCAATAAACCTTTTACCGTTTTGTAAATGTCTTGAAGATAGTCGTTTATAAACAACTTTCGACGTTCTTTCTAACAAATTTACATTTTTTATTACAGTTCAGCTTTAGAAAAAAATCCTCTTGTGGAATCGCATTAAAATACTGTATTGAATGAATGGAAATGTCAAGTAAATTGCAAAAAGTGGTTTTGGCTACGTTTATTGACATAAAAAGAGCATTTAGCACTATTGCGTGAAGATCTTTTTGGAGAAATTTAAAACGTATGGCGTAGAAGGCTGCGTATTTCAATTATTAAATTATTATATCTATTTATTATTAATGTGCTGAAAGGGATTACCTTACTATTGCATTTATTGATCAATATAACAATTCCTAGTTTACAATTTAAAATAGATAATAATTAACCAATCTTAATAACTTATAGTTAACATCACAGGTAAATGACAATTAACAATTAACATTCAATAAATATTTACATTCAAGAATTCCCTGACAGCTTTCAGAATTGTGACGTTTTATACTGCATGCAATGCATTAAGTATCTTAAGGCTGTCAAGTAAAGTGTTAGGAATGACTCCAGTTACTGAGAAGATGATTGGCACTATCTGTACTCTCTCAAGATTCCAGATTCGCTTTAATTCCACGGACGAGTAGATATTTATTTACTTTTTCTTTGTGCTTTTGTAGTAAGTTGTGAGTTTTGGGTATATATCTATTATATAAGCATGCTTCTCTCATTTGTTTTTTAGCATTAGATCAGGTCTGCTGACATTGACAGTTTTGTCTGTCAAAACAGGATTATTGTACTACAACCTAAATATACTATTTTCTAGTAGAGGCGAAGGCTAATTTGTAGTAAAGCTCTACTTTTGGCTCAAGGCCATGAAGGAATGCTAACTGAGAATGTATAATTTTTGCAACATCATCATGCCTGTCAATGTATTGCTTGGAAGCTAATATTGGGCAACCAGAAGTAATGTGATCAATCGTTTCACTCATCTGGTAACACTTCCGCATTAATCGGAATTTAAAGTCTTTTTTATAATGTACTCTTTATAATTCCTGGTGCTAATTACCTGATGCTGTATTGCTACAGCAAAATCTTTAGTCTTGGGGTAAAGCTCTCTTTTCAGCAACCACAAGTAGGATTTCTCCGTATTGATGTGTTGCTGCTGAACCATATTAGAATGTCGACCATGCAGCTCTTTTGATAGCCATTGCACCCTTTTCTGTCAAATATGTAGCGTTTGTCAACAGCATTGATTGCAATATGTAGCGGATGACCAGTTCTGCTATGAAAGTATGCTTTCAGATTAGATGTTTGCTTTTTGCACGCTTCTTTTATATCAATAAATTCTCTACCTCCATGAGCTCGTGGAATATTTATTCTCTCAATGGTTGATTTTGACAGTGTTTATTGTACTCTGTTATTAGAGTCACAATAATTCTGTTCAGTGCATCCAATTCTGTGTCACTCCACGGGATAATATCAAAGGAATAAGTTAGGACTGGAATAGTGTAGGTATTTATAGCTTTAGTAAGATTCTTGGTAGTGAAATATGTTTTTAAGAGAAGATATGTTTGAATGGAATAATCCTGCCGTAACTACTCCTTTACATCCTTAGCTTTTGGTCTGTGTAACAGTCATTTCGTCAATTCCTGTTACAAAATTGTTGTTAACTACCCCTGAGGCGCGGTTTTATAATTTCCTTTGGTCTTATTCATTTATTAATCAATTTCAAGTTGAACATTTTTTTCTCACTAAATCTAGCTCGTTGACAGTGAGACGCTGGGTATAATTTTTCCTATTTTCAAATATATTTGTGAATCTGATTGTCTGGTCTGGGGGGATAATGTTGCTTCAACGAACAACGACCTTGTCGAGGACAGAGAGAACAAAAAGAGGTTTTGAGCTGTGTTCTCGCAGCAGCCATCTTAGGGTAAGGATAATTTTATTATTGTTGCATCCTTTCTGATGCATCATTCGGTTTTTTGTCACATTAGCTTTTACGGAGGAGGCTTTAATTATCCTTTTAGAGGAATCACTAATTAGCCTTCTGGAGGCAGCATTAATTAACCTGTCGTTTAAGAATTGGATCTCCGGGGAACAATGAATTAGGAGTTCTTCTGGTGGAATTAGTCAACCGTGAGCCGTGTTTGCTTGCCGATTTAATAAACCCTTGAGAAGAAGCGTATGATCATCCATCTGGTCAACTGCTTCCTAATCTTCCACCGATTAATGAGTCCAGAATTGCATTTTATAATTTTAATAGGTATATTTAAAACTTTTAAAAAATTTTCTTGGATCAATTAAGATACTTTCTCAAAAAATTCCTTAATTACTTTTGTCATATTTTGGTTTGTCGATTATATAAAAGCAGCGATATTGATTTATATTTTTTTTCGCTTGTTTTGATTAATTTTCAGATGTGTGGAAAAGTCCAGCAGCACTACTTGGCCTCATCCTGAAGTAAGTGTAGTGAGTTAATTAGTTATAAACATTAAACTTTAATGTCGTTTCTCTTAATTGTTTTTTTATAAATTAAGTTCACAAAGGCGTTATTTTTTTATAATTCTAATTTGGGGTTAAACCAATGCGTCATCATAATAGTGTTTTTTTTTGTCTTTTGTTGTTGCAAAAGATATTGGTATTTCTTATAACTTTAAATTTTAACAAGGACGAGTGATAACTATTTTTACAGTTCGATTCATTTTCTGTAACTGGCTCTTTTGATCAATCTTTATTGTTAGAGAAATGTTTAATAATTTTTTTTAAAATCTTAATTTTATATTTTTAAATTTTATTCTGTTATTAAATTTAAATCTAATATACATTTTTTTGGCGCTCTCCTATATATTTATAATTTATTTTTTTGTATTCTTCGAATTACCTATGGCAACCCCTGAGCTAGTCTGGCCTAGGACGTTTGTTCCTAAATTGCAAAAATCATAATCCACTTTGTAACGCAAGATTACGTTACACCTGTTAATTCCAAGGAACTTATATGACTATTCATGAGTTAAGCTCTCAATCGTTTTCCTAGTTTCAATCAATACACCTTCCTTCTGAGTGAGTACACCTCGTTTTATATAAACAACTTTACATTTCTGAATCTCAAAGTTCATGCATATATCTGAGCTAATATTGTCTACTAATTTGATGAGTTGCTGTAACTGAGATCCCCTTTGCTCTTCGACCATAATATCCCAAGTATCCATTTGCTCAGTAGCTGACACTGTAATGACTGTCGTAAATTAATATTATTATTATTTTTTGCTTGTGTTCAATGGTCGGTACAAAAACATTTCATTAGCTCTTCTCATAGAACCAAACAAATATATATATAGGTGTATTCATAGACCATTTGATCAATTATATTCATTTAAAAATTCAACTGAAGATTGGAGGGACGTTCAGCTTTTTAAATTAAAAATAACTAACTCAGAGTTTACAAGTACAGTCTATTTTTAGAATTCATAGACTCATATGCAGGTATGAACCTTTATGATAGTAATAAAAATGACTAACTCTTTGATAATGGACGCAGTTTTGTCCTAAATAAACGGTTGAAGATCTTACTGAAGCCAGTTTGAAAAAGAACTCGTTTTACCCAGGAAAATCGTCTAGTAGCTGAATATGTAGCTTGCTAATGCTTTATTACTTATTTTTAAGTTTTGAGATTTTCCAGCATGTTCTTAAGTGTGTGCTGAGTGATATCAATTTTATTTGACAAACCCAAAATCCATGTTAATAATTAACACATTAATGAAAAAAAAATTTAATAAGTATATCAACAATAAAAAAACATTAAATATCTCCTTTTGATATTTCTAATTAGGAATTGGACTTGTGTCAGTAATGAATTTAGTTAGTAATTCCAAGGTGACATAATACAAATAAAATCCAATAATGGCTATCACTGTTGTACGTTGAATATTATAACGATCTACCTCTAAGATAATTACATTGAATGAAGCAAAAACGAAAATGCAAACCCCTTTTTGTAAATTAGTTCCATTTTAAATGTCAATTGTGAATTCTGCTTACTAATTAAAGCACTTAGAATAAATGTTTTATATCCAGTTTTAAATGAAATTGTTTTACTACAAACTAACCAGAAGTTTTTTGTTTTAACGCTCACAGCAAAATCCCAGGTAATTCTGTGGTCACGCAGGAAAACAAAATCGAAACTTTGGAAACGCGATCCCCTTAACGAGTATTTTAGAGATATATCGCTCTTGGGAAAAGAATTTAGCTCCTGTAATTAAAAACATCTTAATGGGTTAGATATAAAAGAAAATTTCCTGGCAATTACTACTACCCTTCGCTTCAAGTTAACTGCATTAAAGTAATTTCGAGCATAACCTTTATACGTAAATCATCTCAAACATCTTGTAAAATGTAGATCGTTTTGGGCTCAAATGAATTAATTAAACACAACTGTTAATTTGAAATTATGTATGTACAGACAAAATAATACTTATCTATGTATGCAAAAGCATACTTGTGAGATAAAATCTATTCCAAGAGTGCTGTCAGATTACATTTTGCTGCATGCTCACGTGTTGAGATAACTTTATCGGTCGTAAAAACGTTGACACGTGAAAACTACGCGTTTTTCTAAAAATAAAATACAAAGAATGCATATATTACCTTGAATGCTTTGTTTACGATCTACTAGGTACAGGTATGTATGTACATATCATCATATTTCTTAATATTTTTCAATGATAAAAGCGATCTCTCTACATCAAGTAATATTATTGTACTATTCGAACTGCAATTTCTATTGTCCCACGTAAATATCATGATATTCAACAGACAATAATAAAGTGAAATGCAACCCGAAACATCTTGCTCTAAACTTTCCATTCTGAATGCAAATCTCCTTTCAGATTTTTTTCTATCACGTGTAGTTTTTGAAATGAATACATTTGAAGTTTCAGTAGACAGTGTAATTATAATTACATTAGGTAATTACGTATTAGTGATAAAAAGTTTTGGGAATGAGGTAATTGCATTCCATATATATTAGAAAGCTGTTAACATGTCATCAACAGGTATGTGACTCTGATAAATATTTATAAATATCATTTCAACTTTCCATAAGTGACATCACTTATGTATGAACCTGTTCTGTGTTAGTACTGATTTGTAGGGCGAGTGAAGTTTTATAAAGTTGCATTATCACTGCTTAACAAAGAAAATTTCGTCTGTTTTGAGTGATAAGTATAGGAACATTAATTATGTCCCGTAAATGTGACAACGATCCCGACAGTTTTTGTTACGTTTGTGGAGAGTTGACTGCTAAACACCAAAAGCGATGTTTTACTGCGCTAATAAGGAGAGCTTATCGTCTGTACTTTGGATGTCGTGTTGGAGATCAAGATAAGCAATGAGCAACACATATTTGTTGTGTTTTTTGTGCAAAATGCCTTTGACAGTGGATAAAACGTTCCTGTGTATGTATTCCGTTCGCATTATCTATGATATGAAGAGAACAAAAGAATTATCTAACCAACTGTTACTCCTGCATAACAAAAATAGCAGGCTTCTAATTTAACATCGGCGATAAGACCCGTTGGCTATTGTACTGATCTTTTAGTTCCTGTGTCACCAGAAACATTTGAAGGATCAAATGAAGAAAATGCCAACACTGTTTCTAGTAATCATCTAGAGTTTATTCCTCCAGATCCCACTGAGCCACATTTGATCACACAGGCACAACTAAACGATTTAGTTCGTGATTTGAACTTAAGCAAGAGCAAAGCCTAATTGCTTGGCTCTTGATTGAAAAGTTGGAATTTATGGAAACAACCCAGACAGCAAAAGTTTACTACTTTTTACAGCAATGTTACTATTTGTTAACTATTATTTTACATTTATACCGTTCTATTACTTCTCTTTAACTATTTTTAAGGCATTTTTGGGTCAGGTAACTATGTAGTAACGTTTTAGTTGGTATGAAGCCGTAACTAAACTTTCTTATGTTCCTTAGTAGTCAGATAACCGTCAACTTACTGTCAGTTGACTTGTTAGAGGAATCGAAAAGGTTCGTTGCGACAACTGCACTATCTGATTGTCCCTTTGCAGTAATACTAGCATATTAAAGCTTACTTTTAGGACAGAATACGTCATGTTACAATAAAATAACTATTGGTAGTAACTCTACTGCTTGCTGATTATTTTTTTTGTTACTCCCAACAACAACAAATTAATTTTTAATATATAATATAATAATTTATAATATAGAAATTTTCAATATGCAAAAACCTTAAATCAGAATACCTTCATATTATATATATATATATAAATTAAACTAAGAATAATTAAAGTTTTTACTGCAATATTTAATTTCGCACAGAACAAATTAAAACATTTATTATTATACTCTATGTAAGTCTTGTCGTTTCTTGTTTACTTTAACTATAAATTAATATTTTAATTAAATTAATAAACATAAAAATTATAGTTGTTTAGATAAAAATTTAAGGAATTTAGGGTAAATCGGTCTTCAGAAGGGACGCGCCGCAGGTACCCAGGGTTTTGGTGGCAGTGGTCGACCGTTCGCCCAGTAAAGAGACCAAAAGTTGTGTAGAATTTCAATAAACCATATTCTTATATTAAATTTTATCCCAGACAGCAAAAGTCTACTACCTTTTACAATAATATAACGTTTTGTTAACTATAATTATACATCCATACTGTTGGATTACTTTCTATTAACTATTTTAAGGCATCTTTGGATTAATTAATAAAACAACATTTTATGGTAACATTCCTATTTTTTGACTATTTATTTACTGTTACCACCAACGGTAAGTTTTCTAGTACAAATCTAGCCCTGGGTGACAACGAAATCCAATAATAATGTAAAATAAAAACAATTATTATTGCAAAGCATTATTCACAAGAAATAGTTAAGAATATAAAAACAAAAAGTTTGTGGTTGTTGCAAAAACTGCCTTAAAGTATGTACAAAAGAAATTGTTAACAATGGCTGTGAGAAATTGTGCATAATAATTCCAACAACCTGTTTCAAAGTTTTAGTGACGATATAAAATAAATCTATTCAATGCGTATTCACAATAGCGTCTACAGCTTTGCGCAGTTGGTCAAAAGGACAACTTACAAACCAGATGGCTACAACTCAGATTCAAATCCCGGTGGCAGATTCAGACAAAACTATTAAATAAAAAAAAATGTCAGGCAACCCTCATTCCACCTGAACATGGAGACATTTCAACCCCCCAAAAAACAATAAAAATAATAGAATGATCTGAAACGAATTAGTTGAAAATATTTTTAATTTTGTTTTACTTTTTGGATTTCTGGAAATTTGCGGTAGTAATAATTAATTTATAATAAAAATAATTTATGTAGTTTCATGACCGGTTTATCCTTAGCACCCGTACGGCATCGGCAGCAGCAACGTAACTAAGTAGTAACTATACGGTAAAGGTATAGAAATGCAATGTAACTTTTGAGTGCTCGGAAAATTACTAGACTTAGTGACATTCCCACAGATAGTTATCCAAACGTAATCTAAAAGTAACTCTACAGTTAGAAAAACCAGGACATTCTTAATCAATAGTTAACTTATAGTTACCTTTTATTTTACTATTTTTTTACATCGTTTGCTTTACACAGTTACTATGTTGTTAGCAAATAGTAAAGTTTTGCTGTCTGGGATGGTACCAAAATTAGTCATTTTCCTAACCGCGAAAAGAAGTTTTTCTGAGTTTTATTCTATGGACGACATTCTTACCATTGCAGTGATGTTGACGGTTTAATGGAAACACTTCGAAGTAAACAACCCAAAAGAATGACGACTGTTCATTGATGCATCTAAATTTAGTCTGAAAGCAGTTCTTTTGCACAATGGCAATGCATTGCCTTCAGTTCCCATTTCACATTTAGTTCACCTAAAGGAATCTTATAAAATTATGAAATACCTTTTAACGAGCGTACACTATAAACCATACAAGTGGAAAAAAGTTGGCCAAGTGGGCTGATAGTTGTGGGAAAAAAGAATATTTTACATAAAAGCCAAGAAACAATATCTATTTGCCCACTTTGCATATAAAGTTAGGGCTGATAAAGCATTTTGTAAAAAGCATGGACCGTGGTGGAAGAGGTTTTCAGTACATGAAAGAAAAATTTCCAAAAATCAGCAAAGCTAAGATAAAGGAGGGCATATTTGTGGGTACCCAAATAGGGCAATAAATGAATGACGGCGGTTGCTATGCGGTTCTACAAGGAAAAGAAAATGTGGCGTGGAATTGTTTCACATCGGTCGTAAAGGGCTTTCTGGGCAGCAACAAAGCGGAAAGTTTCAAAAACTTCGTCGACGAAATGCTGACAGCTTATCGTAAAATGGATATCTCCCTAAAAATGAATTATTTACATTCCCATTTGGATTTTTTCCCAGACAATCTGGGAGCTGTAAGTGATGAGCATGGGGTGCGTTTCCATCAAGACCTTTTAAGTTTGGAAAACCGGTACCAGGGAAGACGGAATTCGAACATGTTGGGTAATTGCTGTTGGTTACTAATTAGAGAAGATCCTAATATACCATTACACAAAAGAAAACTGTCAAATAGAATATTTTAATGGGTTTTATGTACATTTTGTAATATAAAATGCATCTAATTACCTTAGAGTTTTATTTCGGAACAGAATCATGTCTTTCTTGGAAACTATACGTGCTAGGCAAAAACCAAAAGTACATTTGAATTCAGCATGAAACAATTATTCAAGATTTTATATTTGTAACTAGGCACCAGGAAAAGAGTTTGTTAATCAGTGTAATCAACTTTTCGAGAACGTATTTGTCGTGCTATTGCATAAGAAAATGGAGACCTTGTGTTTCATTCTCAACATTCGCGTGACAATGTTTAGAAGATACAATTTTAAACACAAAATATTCTTGACATGATTTGCAGTTAAAATAAGCCTTCCAAGTTCGTCTGTAAATACATTGAAATGGTAAGTAATGTTTACTATACTAATGTTTAATTTATGATATCACTCTTGTATTTCAATTGGGTACATCATACAAATAACTTTAACATTTCGGTTTAATTAAGTTACCAGAAATGTACTGTGAATTATTCTACTCGTGGTTCATGGTTTTACTTATAATACACAAAAGCGCTTCATTACTGCACAAAATTTAATAAACATCTAACATAATGTAAAACATAAAAAGTCTAACAAGAAAATTTTATTCTAGAAAGTAATTTTAATATTTATTCGGTTGTCTGCTAGTATGATTATAACCTTAAATCTTTAATTCCATTACTTTTATTTTAGTCTTTCTTGTAACTATATCATTAATTTCAAATTATTAACATTATTGTAAAAGGTGTCAAATACTATTATACTCAATATGAATATGAAAGCTTCAATTGGAATATGGAATTGAGTGCTTTTTGATATTAAATGCCAGGCACACGAATAGCTTTACTTCAAAGCATGTGGTTACAAGCCGTTAATTACTATATATTCGAGACCAATAATATTAGTATTAACTTCCCATTAACTACGTAAACTAATCAGCAATCACACTTGAACGTAAACACGTTTAGCGTAGAATAATAGAAAATTTCAATGAGAAATAAAATAAGCTGTAAACTTAAAAGTAATCCTAATTGGTTGTAAAATGATCAAAATTTACACCTGCTGTACAATTTCGTAAACCGTGCTATACTTCAACTAAAAAGAAATCAAGAAGTTACTTAATTCCGCGTTATATTTATTTTGTCTCCATAAGTATTGAATTAATTTTGACGAAATACTTACTTACTAACTTACTTTCCGTGTTCGGATCACAGGTAAAATTAAATGCGTCACAAAGATGGCTCGAGGTCTCGATGAGAGCAACCTTCCTCTAAGTCTGGGTAGACCAGTAAGTGCTCAGTGTCTTTTGTTTCTCCACATCTACATCTATTGCCCTCGGCATATTCCCATTTTTTTAAAATTTATCTTGCATCGCGAAGTGTTGGTTCTGAGTCTGTTGAGGGCTCTCCGAGTCAGATATTGCAACTGCCTGCCTGCAGTTAATTCCTCTCTCGGTTTCAAGGCCCCAGCAGCGAGAGACACCTGCCGCAGCTGACAAAAATACATCCGTGGAATTTATAAAGCTTTTCAAAAATTTTAATCTTGTTTTGATTCTTCTGTTGTTTAAACAAGGGTGCCTTGGCTTCTTCCTCTCAAATTCCGAAACAACCGTCTTTTTAATTAATGGTGGGTAATACCTATGACAGGGTAAATTTTATCTGCTGGAGTAGGTTTTAAACATCCAGATATTATTCGCCTAGTATCATTTATTGAACAATCGACTATATGGGTGTGTGCAGAGCGACCCCATACTGGAGCTGAGTATTCTGTAGTTCAGAAACATACCACCAAAGTAGAGGTTCGGAGCACACTTGGTACCAGTCAGTTTGCGAATTATATTAGTACGATCCAACTTGATTCCTAAGAATCTTGGTTCGGTGCAGTGTTCCAAAGGTTGTCCCCTCTAAGATGGCAGGCGCACACCTGGATTTTCTTAGAGTGTGATTTCAACAACTGCCTGTCTTAGTAGTCTGCTAGCTCTTCTAAAGCGGTCGATAATCTACATTCTACCTCTTCTAAATATTTATTATAAGAAAGTGCTGTAACTACACTTCCTTATTGAAGACCGTTCTTCTGATTCCTCCAGCGACTGTTCTTCAATTGAAGGATGACGTAGAAACGGCGGTTTTGGAGTAAAGATTCAAGTAGGTTTGTTAGACCCAAATCTTTGGTGACGTTGTATACTTTTACTAATAGTTTTTGGTGCTCAAACCTATTTTTAATGCGTTGAGTGAGATTTAGTATTTGGCCACAACAAGGCTTAACTGCCCTAAAACCCGCTTACTCTGGAATTAGCTTCTCCTCTACTGTTTCAGGGATACGGTTTATAACATTCTTTCAAACGCCTTAAAGTAGCAGGTTCTGTTGGTTTTTCTCCAGGCTTCACACGTGCCCCTACTCGTAATTTCCACCAGGTCTTAGGTATATTTAACCCAGTTACAAACGAATTGATTATATCTAGAAGATATTTCATTGTTTTTGGGCCAAAGTTCTTTATCTGCTCCGTTCTTATGTCATCTAGTGCGGCTACTTTGCCAATTGCGTTACTGAAATTGCAGCTGTGAACTCTTTGCCTATTATTCTAGTTTTTTTTGTCTTTTCTGAGACCTTTACATTTAGTAGTAGGTGATGTGCTATTCGATCGGGTATTATTTCTGTTAGATCTTGTGGTGGACTTGTGGGGTCGTTGCTAAGGTTTTTCACGAGTTTCCAAGTGCGGCGACTGTTTCTTGTCATATATAGCTCTCCCAAAAAATTGCTCCACCTTTAGTTTCTAGACCTGGGTATTGTTTTCATGAACTGTTTTTCAAGTTCATGCCATTAGAAAAAGGATCTCTATCATGTAGTTCCTGGTACCTCTCGAGCATGTTTTTCGATTCTTCGTCCTGGGACATATTCCGTTCTACATCCTCTTTTACTACCTTAACAAACGTTTCATAGCATTCTGGTTTAGGCTCTATTTTAGTTACTTTACCGTTTAGCTCTTTTGTAAAAACTTCCCGTTTTGCCTGTTTAAAGTTGAAACGTCTCTTGATGGGGACTATTCCTGAGTTTACGGCAGCTAACATCTTACAAACTATTGGTCTATGTTGAGTTTTTGGAATTGAGTTCGTAACGAATTTTTGGGTGAGGTCAGCTAGCCTTCTGCTCGTAAAAATGTTATCGGGATTGTACCTTCTTCTCCATCTGCAGCTGGTAAAAAATGTGGGTAGCTTTTGATCATGAATCAATTTTAGGTCCTTTTGTTCAACTCATGTCTCTAAGTCCTCCCCATTTTTGTCGGTTTGACTGTACCCCCACGCGGTGCTATGGAAGTTGGAATCTCCTATTATGATCTGGTCGAGGAAGTTACATGGTTGCTAAAAGTCAAAGCTGGCGTTGAATGGTTAATACACGGACGTGATTGTTTATCCTTTTACCTCAACAGTAAAAATTTCAATAAGCTTCATATTTGATCTACGACTATGTGACTCACAATGGGTTTCCTGAACTAGTAAAATCTCACATTTGTTTTTATCACGTCTGTCAGACAATAAAACTTCTTTATGTACAGATGTTTCTTCAGTGTTTACTGAAGTCGTCACCAGGGTTGGTTTTGAAAGAAACCGCTAGTTCCAGGGGACGCCCAATTGCTCTCAGCTTTGAGATCAAATATACTGTTTAACTTTTTAAACACAATCTTTGTAAAAGCTCCTTCTGTGTTCCCTTGAAGTGACCAGTAGGTAGTAATTTAGTTTTTACAAAACTTTTGTGTTTGTATTTTTGTTTTGTTTATGAACAATTCAGTCGTTTGTTTATTTAAGTTTGCACCTCTCTTCTGTTTATGATTGTTTAGATAGATTTATTTTGAGATAAAATTTCTTTTGTATTTTCAAATGTTTTAAGTCTTATCGCGCGTATATGTAAACAGCGCGTTGACCCTAGGTATATTGAATTTATTTGTAACATCAAAATACTTTTAGCTGTGACATTTCTCTTTTTATACATAATTTATTTATTCTTTTGTTATTGTAACCCTTTCTTGCTATTTTTTTTACATCAATTAACCTCATGATTTCTACTAAGCAAGAAGAAAGAAATATAAAATAGTGAGAATTGTAATAACGAGTTTATAAAGTTTTGAAGATGGGATTGCGTATAGCGTGTTTTAGTTTAGAATAAGATAGGTACCGACTGAAGACGGTAAGAATTCAACCGTTTTGACTGAGAGAAATTTTGAGAGAACAAGAGAAAGTGAAGGGTATCTGGTTGAGTTTGTAAATAGTAGACACCAGTTTGACGTCATTTAAGAGAGACATATTTGAAAACATTTCTGGTTGCTAGAAGACCAAACTATCTTTGGGAAAATTCTTATTGTAAATAGAAAATTCTAGATACTTATTTGTTTATTTTGTATTTTTAAGATTTGTACAAGGTGGTCGTCCGCTCACCGCTTGCTTAACTTCATTACGTATGCCGTCCATTTTCTGTAACCTTAATTTCGTTATTTTGGGGTGTCGACTTTATTATAGTTTTGTTCACGGCATAACCCCAAGGGTGGTCTATTCTGTTGTATCTGATATTGTCAAGTCCTGTCTAATATTAGGAGTGTCTGTAAAATTCTAATAGCTTCCTGTTTGCTTCTTTAGCATGTTGATAAAGGTAGCCGTGCACCAGGTTAAATAGTTAAATTTGAGAGCGTGGCCTTAGAGGCTCATTGATGAATTATAGCCATGTCTGATATCCTGTGAAACGATCGAAATTTAAAGCCTTTGGGAATTTATAGTCACGGTTCTGTTGATCCTTGATATGATCGCGGTCTACTTTTTATATTTATACGATTGGTAATGTGTTAAGGAATGTTAATGGTACTAAATGATGTAAAGGTAGACGTTGAGTTTAAGATTGAAGTTAATCGTTGGTGATCCTGACAGAGGGGTGGCATCTGACATCAAAACTGAAAACATGTATAATGTTAATAAGGAAACTTTTGCATATTTTCCTTATTAGCATTTAACATATAACGCTGTAAAAGAGACTTTTTGTAAATTTATGCTTAAGTCAGTTATTATATCAGCTACCATACTATCAAAACAACTAAAAGATTTCCAGGGATTTATATTCTTTAGGTTTGCAATTTTATTTACGGTCATGTTATTGTTCGTTTGAGTCAATTGCGCATTTCCTTTTTATTCAAAAGCGTCATCTATTGACTCATTATTTTCGCGAATCCTTAACATTAGATATCGACCTTGGTATAAATACTGTCCAAAGCCGAGTTAGCCAACATTTGCAAGAACAACACCTAGCAGACCCAAATGTAGTTACGACTTGCACCGTTGGCGAGTAATATCATCAATCTGCCAAAAGTAGTTCCAAACCTCATCTTGAGATTAAATTCATTCATTTTATATGCCCAAGGTCAACTTTTAAAATTAAGAACTTAGAAGAAGTAAAAAATTAGATGGTGCAATTTCTTCTAAATCTCTTTTGCAATCTAAAATTAATTTTTTTTATTATTACTACAATTCTGTAGATGTAAACTTAGTTCAAATTCTTTAAGGCTCCAACTCCTAGCTATTAAATTCTAATTGTAATTTAACTAACACAAATTTTATAAACCTTTTTTCTTTCTGACAATTTTACATAGGTCATAAAGTTTGTTGTTGGCTTTCAGGGTTAAACTTGCAACTACATTATTTAATTTGGTAAGGAAGTGATTAGCTATAGTTATGGATTTTTTTTATGATATTTATTGATATTTTGATCTGATATTGTCTTATGTAAACTGTTTCTATTTAAAATAGCATTTTAACTACTAGCAAAATCGAGTCTTTAGACTAACCTTAGGAGGCCACTTTAGGTCTAAAAGTATTTGCACTTATAATTAATTTGTGATAAATAATTTATGCTGCATTTGAATACTTAACTTTGATTTTATATATTTACTAGTTATTTACTTTCTTCTTTATTTTCTAGTCCATCAACCCTGCCGCTTATTCGTCCCCAAAATAACCGACAACACAGGAAGTTAGTAGAGGCATATCCAACTCCTTCTCTCTTAGGGGACAAAGAATTGCTTAAAGCTGTATACTGTATAATAAAGTCTAATAGTAGTTAGGAATATTTAGAGAGTAAACAAGGACTTATACGCACTATACAGGGTGCCCCAGAGGTCTGTCGGTACTTTCTAAAGTTGTATATCTTGTTATTTTTTCATTCCTCCTATAATGCTATTACAATGATAAACATTTATGGACCCTAAATCAAACAGTTTTGGTGTTATTCAATTTTTTCTTGTAAAACATTGTCAAATATAACAAGCTATCTAGATGTAATTGATAAACATTTCATTTTAAAAATCTTGCAGTCAATGTTTAATTTTTATAAATAATGGCTACATCACCTCTTTTATACATGGTAATCGAGAAACGCAAAACATAATTTTATTCAATTTTTTTTAACAAAGCACCCTGTATATCTTAATATCTTGTTATTTCACAGTTATTGCTGATTAGAACAATATAGCATAATGTGGATTACAGCTAGTAGTTTTGACGTTATTTATTTATTTGTTGCGAAATGCTATCAAACTTGTCAACATTCTTGTTAAAATTAAGGAGATTTGTGAATTCACAACTTTAATAAGCTAAAACTAAATATCTTGTGTTTAATGTGATTTTAGCTATAAAACTTCCCTAGGTTTTTAAATACATTTTTTGTAAACCAACAAAACTTACATGAGAACAAAGACTGCAGCGTAGTAAACATCACAAGAGCGTAAAAAAATCTAAAAAGTGAAGAAGGAATAAGAATATTAAAATTTTAATTGCAAAGTCGATGTGCTTTAAAATGTGAAAACTCTAGCAAAAAAAACGAACCTTAAGAAAAATTTAAAATGAAAACTTTAGGTTTTAAAATGCTAAAGAAGGTAAGACCAGGTCAAAGTCAAACGAAGAGGGATAACAGATAAACTCCTCAATGATTAAAATGACAGCTTTAGACGTCCCCAGAGTTTTACAAAAACTAGAAATGCAATGAACTAATATGTTAAAGAAAGCTTAAAGTATTACGATCCTTAAGATTATAATTTATGTTCAGTATCTGAAAAGCGGATTGTAGAATTTCTAGTTATACATACTATAAAAATGTCTTCAATACATATTATAAACTTCAATACAAACCGAATAGCATAACTTTATCTCAAAGTATTTATTTAAATTAACTAGGATTGTGATTTGAGCAATATTTATATTCTGTAAAAAAATTTTTGGGTCTATTTATCATAGGCTAATTAGAAAATAGAAGTAGTGTAATGATATTAAAAGGTTGAAATGATACCTAAATAAGAAAAACAACAAGAATAATGATATCATTAGAGTTATTGAAGAGCATAAGAACAGACAGTTAGTTAATCAAACAATTAGAGAGAATATTTTAAATATTCTGAAATTTGTAAGATTAGTTGATTATGTAATAGTTTTTTTTTATTGTTCATAGAATTAATTATAGTAGCTTATGAATAGAAAAAGGACAATTGAAGAGAAGTTTCTTGATAAGCTGTTGATAATAATTTTTAGAAAACGTTTGGTATGTTTTTTTTGAATTGAATTTTGTTAATAAGTTTTTAGAGAAAAACATTTTATATTGAGCTGAAAAGTTGTTGCGGTTAAAATAATTTTTGAAGATTTGAATTCGAGTTTATGTAGAAGTTATTTAAAAGTATTGATAATAAACAAAGATTAGTGAACGATATTATCGAGTTTATTTTACTGTATGGGTGACGGAGTTAAAAAAAGGAATAAAGAGGTTGTATTAAATGGAAGGAAGAATAAGTTAGTTATTAAAACGGAGTAACAAGAAATAAAAGCCAGAGAGTTAATATGAGTGTTACTTATTTTAGACAAGTTGTGATCTTTAAAGAAAAAATTAAAATAAAAAAAAAAACTTTATTGAATGCCAAGACTATAAACTTTAAAATAAATAACAATATATTTCATTTCAAGTCATTATTAGTTTCGAGTTTTTATTTTCTTCATGGACATTCAAACCAATTCGGTCCTGAAAGAAAGAAACATTTCACAATAATAAAAATTATCTAACATATTTAAAGAAGAGTAACATTATTATTTAATTTACTTACCTTCTAATACATTTTATTGTGTGG
>VTPC01088713.1:0-22022 GCA_011009095.1 Ignelater luminosus
AAAACAATTAATATACTTATTGAAAATCGAATAAAAGGCTCATTTACGGGATATTTTGAACTCCAAATTTTATTGGGGTTGGTTGACTAACTATTCAACCAGCCCCGTAAGAAATTAGTCTACCAACCCCAGACGCTATTTTAAGTTTCGATGGCATGGCTAACCTAAACACTGCCACCGACTTAAGAAATAATACATGAAATATGATTAATATGCACTCTTGAAACACTCTGACTAATAGGCAAATGGTTAACATAAAATGTGTAGGTATCAGATTAAAAAATATGCAATGTAAAAATATTACTTACATGATACGAACGGACGACTGAGCGGGGGGCGGAGAGTGATGCGCGGCTGCACTGGGATGACGTAATACTCATATCGTTGACGAGTTTTTGGCGGTTAGTCTACCTACCCCTATAGTCAACCATCCCCGGTCTCCCCTACTCCTAATAGTATCACCACACGAATTTGTTATAATTTACATTTTCAGAACAATACCATTAAACTCTATTTATCTCTTCTGTTTTATAAACAATTGTTGTTGTAGTTCTCGACCTATTGCATCATCCATTTAGCTTCTATAAGTAGCTACTTATCAACATTATAGCTTACATTCTGAATAATATTTTTTTGATTAAAAAAAGTTTTGGAATCACTTGCGTAATCAATTAATTTAGATTCCTAGATTGGTATTGGTTCTAGAAGTAATTAATAGCAAGTGGTAAAGGATTTCTTAAATATACAATGAGCTTTATTTGTAAATGTTAGTTATTTCATTTTATATGGATTAAGCGAGAACTGCTTAGCAAATGAGAACAAAGAAAAGAGCAAATAGCCAAAACTAGTATAATAAAAACTAGAAAATCAATTATAATAAATATTGAAAAGTGACATGACAGAAATTGTAGATTTGATAGAGAACACTATGAATTTTAATGTCCAAAAAGTTCTAGTATGGGCTGCATTTACAAAAAGTAATGGACAATCACGAATGCAGTTTATTAACTTCATTCTATTTTTAGATTGACAGTTACTAATTGGACCTTTAGACATTGCAAAAACATTTCTATGGTAATTCTAGATCTAAAAGTAGCTTTGTAAAATCAGTTTAAATAGTCAATTCTAACGTGTTTGTAAATTTATTATACAGATGAAAGCTAATGTCACTGTCACTTTATCATTTTAAATCCAAATCAATTTTAATGTCTTATTACAAAAAGAAAACATGAAACCTATCATGATAAACTCAAATCTCACTCTTAAACATTTACAGTGACAAGTAAACTTTAAAAAGTGCCTCAATTCCTAAATTGCTCTATTTTTATTGTCAGCTACTGTTTTTATTAGACATACCGACAATTTAAGTAAAACAAAATGCGTGGTCTGATTATTAAGTCGCACCATGACAACCAATTTTACACTTGAGTGTTTAGAAAGCCCTTTAACGACTGCCGCGCTTCATAATTGAGAATAATGAGGGAATAGCAGATAATAGGAAGACCGTGGTGTTGTAACAACATAGTTCAGCTTTCAAGAAATATAAAAACCGATTTATAGAATTGTTTCTTGATAAAATTTTTTTATTTATTAAATTAAATAATATTTACGTAACTTTACCTTTGTTTTCTTTACTTTTCATTTTGCAATTTTTAAACAGTAAAAGGGAGTTAATTAAAAATTATAGATATATCGTAGTGGATAATCATAACCTATTTACGAGTTTGCTTTCTTATTTCTACACAGCTTACAAGAAGGAAAGGTACTAATACCTATGCGTAAAACTATATAGTACTGCATTATATAAATTTATTGAAACAAATTAGCATAAAAGCAATTTTCCTAGCGTATTCACACAAAACTTTCGTACCTATTACATGCTTTAAGAACTTATAAACTTACTCTAGCTATTACTTAACTTAAACATAAAGTTGTAATATGTTTCACTTACAAGTTTCTGTTGGTATTTTAAATAATTCAGCATTACATAAACTAAACTTCTTCTTTAAATAAATTCATCAAATAAAAACAAAATATATAAAATGTTCAACTGATAGTAAATACTGTAACTTTAATGAAAATTTTACTAATTTATTTTAATTACACCTTACTATAAAATCTAAAACTTAACAAAACACAAATACACGTGTAGCATATTAGGTAAACAAGCTTTGTTTATATTTAATTAATAAATCTCTTAAACAAACATTTTCTATACTGATGGCATGTAGAAAATTAGTTTGTGGTTTCTAATCCTGTGTTTACTATCGTTTCGGTCTGAAAATTCCTCTTGTCTCATGTAAACCTGAAAACAAAAAATAAGCCTCACAAGTTATTCCACGCGAAATATTCAAGCAACTTACAGGCTTGGACTCTTTTGAATTCTATGCGCGTAGGTAAGGTATGATCCTTGATATTATTAAATTTATCTGGAACAAATAAAGCAAAATTAGTTATGTTTCTTGCAATAGGTATAACTAATATAAAAGTATTAAAATTTTATATTTCTATTGAAACGAACAATTGTAAAAATTTCATTCATGTATCATTAAATGTATTTTACTATGGGTTTCTCTTTAAAATAAACTAGCTTGCAAGATCTACTACCGTAAAGTGAGTATACTTTGCGCCTTAAGGGTATATTTTGCCCCAAATACACAAAACTTTTAAATTTTGAATATTACCGCGTTCATACGGCGAGAGCCCGAAACTGCATTACCGACTTTTCGGTTACACTCCTGCACACATCAAGTGCAGTTTGGAACGTGAAGCGATTGTGAAAAAACTTGGAAAAACTTGGGACATTTTATTGTGGAATAATTAGTGGTTTTAGCAGAAGTGCGTAACGAAAGAAGGGTAAGTTTAAATTCATTGGGAGCTTGTGTGCTTTGTTTGACATTTTTAGTTACAAAACCTAGACTAAATTCAATTGTAAACATTATATCCCACGTTTTAAAAGAAGGTGCTACTTTTTGCTGCACCAGGTGCAAAGTATCCCTATAAAGGACTACATTTGCCTGTCTAACAAATGTATCCTATTTCTTTGCAGTATAAAAAATTGGAAGAGCACATAAACGTATACCAGGTTTTAGCAAATACGTGGATTACACTCCTGAAACCCTGAAGCAATTAAAAACGGAAGCTTAAGCGTATAAGATACCTAGACGACATTAAATAACAAATTAAAACAAAAACATGCCCAAAAACCAGGATATCCTCCGGTCTTTACTGCCGAAAAAAAAAAACTTTTTTGTATCCTGCATTCACTTTGTCAGTGCATTCGGATTTCCGGTGGATGAATCTGAACTGGGATGCATTATTCAAGCGTACTTATATCGGCAGGGCAGAACAGTGAAACGCTTCAAAAACAATCGTCATGGTAGAAAATGGCTACAGAATTTTCCAAAAAGACAGACGGGATCTAACTGTAAGGTTTGCCAGTAATATTAAACGCAGCAGAGCCAGCATCAATAAAGAAACTTTGACAGACTAGTACGACTAGCTGACGTTGCACCTGAGAGAACATGGAAGTGTGCTGAGACCAATCTTACTGACGGCCTGGGTTCTAAAGGGTTTCTTACAAAGCGTGGAGTTAAATATCCTGAAAAGATTTGTAATTCTTCGAAATCTATAGATGGCCGAAAACACAGCAGGAGAACTCCTTCCTCCTTATACTGTATACAAGTCAATGCATATGTGGGACACATGGACAAAGCATGGACCACAAGGAGCGCACTATAGCAACACACCCTCAGGTTGGTTCGAGTCGCATTCATTTTATGACTGCCTAAATTAAAAAAGAACGAAGGAAAAAGCGCTGTAATAGGCGATAATCAGTCGTCTCATATACATGTTCAGATTCTGGAATAACTTAGAAAGTTTGACATCGTTTTTGTATGTTTGCCACCTAGCCTCTTGATGTGGCGTTTTGTGGTCCCATGAAGGCGTATTTTATCCAGTTGGAAGGAAACATACACAGGGCGCAATAGTAATGTTTTGGATAAGCAATGTTTTCGGCAGCTTTTGCAGAAACTTTTTGATGCACTCTCAGAAAACTCATCGGACAACTTGAGAGCCGGATTTCAAAAATACGGAATACATTCCTGCGATCTAAGCCGCTTCTTGAAGGACTCCCGCTCCAACTGATGTCGGAAGCGCTTCTGTTGAATACTTGGACAACAAGAGGATTAAACTTACCACCGTTAAGCCAAGAACGAAAAGGCATCATCAAGTTGAGACAGGAAAAAGCATTGCACACCATTCAACAAGTTAATCTAATGACACCAACAGCGAGAAGCATTGTGTAAGACGTCACCCCAATTCAGATGATGGCATACCATACCAAGACTCAGATGACAGTTGCCATTTCCTAGAAGAAATTGAACGAGAAGCAGAAAAAAAACAATGAATTTACAAAGAAACTGGAATCTAGTTCATTAGTTCAAGACAGACTAATTATACCGACGCTTTAAATAAACTTAAGAAAGAGACAGGCGAATATGTAATATATTTTGTACGAAAATGAACTCTAACCTGGACAAATAACAGAAGTAAAGAATGATGGGGCAATTATCAATGCTATGACAAAGTCCTTAAAATCCTGGAAGTGGCCACAGAAAAAGACGAAATCTATTTCTGGAAAGATGTCATTGGAGGAATTGATGCTTCGAAACAGGTGTCGAAACGTGTATTATTTTCAGTTCTGCAACTAAACTACCTATGGTGGCAGTAAATTTGGTTAAAAAGTTCTTATATTAATACTAGGTACCTATCTATTAATCATATTCTAAGCGAAATTCCCTCTATTTTTATTTTTCTAAGTGTATTTACATTATTCTTATAAATAAAGCACAATTAAAAGGCAATTTCTCTGTTTTCCCACGAATATTTGGAAAATATTGTCCTGGAAATAAATTTCATACATCGTCGTGGTGCAAGGTTCCACTGCATAGCACTGATACTTTGCCCATTTGTGTTTTGCTACACAAAAGTGTAGGCAACTTCATATGGTGCAAAATATACCCCGCCTATAGGATAATTGGCACCAAAAGTTAACAATAAAAAATATACTGAAGTGGCAATGTATGGCACTCATTGAGAATCTTTTCGATTGTAATAATATCTTTTAATGGTAAATAGCGAGGCCAAACCCAAAACAAACCGTGAGAAAGTAGAGTAAAATATACTCACTTTACGGTAACTTAATTATAAAATTGAAAACTAAACTAAAATGTTTGTTTTGAATGAAACCTAAGGATTAGATTTTGAGCAATGGATATATAAGAAAAAATGCCTGAGTAAGTTATAGAGACATGATTTTTTCAAATCTGGCGTTATTCTGCCACTAGAGTGAATTGTATATCCTTCAAGGAATTATTACGATACTAGCAGGAGTGATACCCGGTAGGGTCAGACCACTCTAACACGTGTAACCACCGGGGTACTTAGAACAAAATTTCCAGTTTGGTCAACTGTACTATTAAGCAAAATTCTTGTTAAACACAGCCTGTCTCGAATATTGAGCAAGTTGTGCTCGTGCTTATAGTTTTTGTTCCGCCTGATCGTTAAACAGTTTGAGAGTTTACATCTGGTTTCGATCGTAACACGTTTTTATGTCTCTTTAAAGCAAATGACGTTATATTTTTAGGACAATTGTAATTAATCAGCAGTTTTCAAATGGTCCAACATAACCAAAGCAAGTACAATTAACACTTTAGATTACCTTAAAGACGTCTACAATATGGCTTGTAAGGGGAATTTGAAATAACAAACTTGAAATAGTGAAATGAATAAAACTAAAAGTATAGGAAGCCTGTAAACAATTTTAACTAGATTTATATAGAAGAATAAAATAAGAAAACGAAGATAAAACAGGCACGTCTGCAATGTTATGAAAAACACTACATGTTGTTAACTGGTCGAGAAATTTTCAAAAGCTTTGTAAATTTTATTGTTAATTTATTATAATCAGAAATACAAACTATCTAGATACTGCATTACAATAATCTTGTATCTGAATCTAGATATAATTATGAAAATGTATCTTGTATCTGTTACTAGATACAATAAACATTTGCTTATCTATTTTTGTACCTAGATATAATATTATTGTATCTTACCCATCACTGATTACAATGTTTGAAAGCCTTAGACGTGGTTAAGCTAAATCAAGATTAGAAAAAACACTTATGTACAATCGCAATAAAACAAAACGATTAATGTCCATCATAAAATTAAGAATTATCTCAAAGCTTCACGTGTTTCTCATTATCTCTGTTAATGTATGCGATCTTGCGATATATGGAGGGTTGAAATTATTTTTTGTCTCTGAATTTTAATTATGAGACTTTTAATGACGATATATTACATATAATTGCTACCAGAACGTGTTACTAATACATCTATACAGAGTGTTGTCTGGTGTGTAACCACACCATTCCCGGCCGGTTAATCGTTGCGAGCACACGTAGTGCTAGTCGTCTCCGCGATCGTGTATTGCTTTTATCGCTCTTTTCAGAGCGTTAAGCGTCGACCGAGTGTTCTATTACCAGCTGTAACAGCTAAGGCAGCCAGGGATTCCCGAAGTTTACCAAAGGACGATCTGTTGCTGCCGTGGCCGCATCAGCTGTCAGTAAGTATAAATTCCTAACATTCCACTCCTTGACCTTCAACCATCCAATCACCGCATTCCTTTTCACCTATTGATTTTCTCTTATTGATTTTCCATTATCAACTTGACCTATCGATTTTAATCGCGAGTTTCATGGCACCTGTGTGCCGCTCTCCTGGGACTTCCCGGTCTTCGGGAAAACCCCCTCCAGCCACCGCCGCTACTATCAGCCCCCCCGCCGCCACCAACCCGAAACCCTCCTCAAAGAAGCAGAGTAAGAAGAAGTCTTCGACTACTTCGAGCTTTCCTTCTGGCCCCGGTGCGTCTCGCGCCGAACCCACTCCTACCACCCGCACCCTCCGCTCCCGGAAGGTGGCACCTGTAACCCGCTCCCCGAACCCCTCACCCACCTACCACACCTCAAATCCCAGCCCACCCTGCTGCTCCTGCAGGTCCTCTCCTTCGCCCCTTTCTCCAGCACACAGCCCCGCTTCCCGCCCATCCTCATCCACACCGACGCCCCCATCGCCGCTCCCTTCACCGGCTCCCTCCCCCAAATCCTCAACCGCTCCCCGATCATATGCCTCTGTGGCATCCACAGCAGGCACTTTCCCATCCCTTTCTCCCTCAGTAACTACCTTTTCTGCCCCCAGGAGTATACCATCGCCCACCGCCGCCCCTCCGCAAACGCAAAACGTTTTCCAACCAATCGTTCCCGCTCCTGTGTTACCCACCGCTTCCTCCATCTGGGCAGCTCTAACTTCCTGTGCCCCATCAGCCCACCCGTTCACCTTCACAGCCCCATCAACCTCCACCGCCCCCGCCGCCGCCTCCCATCCCAGCCGCAAGCATTATATATCTTTATCCTCGCCCGACACCAGCTCCGACTGGATCACGGCAACCCCAAAGAAGCGCCGTACCGCGCCCAAAAGCCCTGTTACAAACCCCACCCGCAGCTCTCGTCCTTCCACCACTTGTTTTATAACAGGACTTCCAAAACCAGCCTCAACGCCCAAGTACCTCTCCGACATCCTCAAGAAAATCCCGGGCTTGATTATTTCAGAGCTCTCTGTTTTTCCCGCTGGTACGGCCAGAATATCCTCCCCCCCAAGACGACCTACGAGACAGGCTTGCCAACTTAAGCCACCTCGTAGGAGGCCCCGTCCGGGTGTCCTCCGCGGCACCCAAACCACATGATCGCCCCCACAGACTCTCCAAGCCCGCCTCTTTCTCCTGCGTCATTCGCGGCGTCGAGCTCGACGTCACTCCGAAGGACGTTATGGACGCCCTCTCCCTTCAAGGGATTTCCTTCTCCCGAGTGTGGCGCATCCGCTCCCGTGCCACGGACCGCGACACGAGACTTGTGCGTGTGCTCACCACATGCCGAGCCTCGCTGGACGCGCTTCTGGCAAAGGGGCTGAGAATGTTCAGCCACATCTACCCGGTTGAGCCCTCCCATGTCCCAAAGGCTCAACCGATCCAATGCGGCAAATGCCTAAAGTTCGACCACGCCTCCTCGGAGTGCGCGGTCAGGACCCCCACTTGCGGTGTTTGTGGCGCCGGCCACAGCACGGCTTCCTGCAAGCCCTCCGCCTCCCCCAAGTGTGGGAATTGCGGGGGCGACCATGTCGCCTTTTCTTTGCGGTGTCCAAACCGCCCCTCCTCTCCCGTCGCTCCAGATGCGACTGCCCTCCTAAAGCCCGCCGGCGAACCCTCTACCTCCCGAATCAAGAATTTCCTGTCCTTCTTTGTTACTTCCTTCCTCAACCTCTTCCCTAACCAACGTGAACACATCCACAAGGTCCTGTTTCCCACCATAACCCAGTTCTTTGGTCTCCGGGTCAAAGCTTCTTACTCCGGGAACCTGGTTCACGTTTCCTTCTCTTAAACCTCACTCCCAATAACCTGCCCTAATTAAACATTATCAATGGCTCAAGACGTGCGCCTCGGAACTGTCAACCTCAACGGCTGGCGCAATAAGCGCCCGCTTGTTGAGAATTTGGTCCTCACGGACCACATCCACATTCTGGCACTATCTGAAACCCATCTTAAAAAGTCACACTCCCTGTCCATGTCCGGGTTTCGGATCTTTCGCAGGGACAGCCCCGGCGGCCGAGCCGGAGTAGCCCTTGCAGTCCACCGCAGGCTCCCAGCCAGCGACTTCCAAGTCCCGCAACAGTTCTCGAACCTGCATGTCTGTGCCGCCACCATCTACCTGCCGGACAGCACCCCTGTGCACATATTCTCCATCTACATTCCGCCCAACGACCCGCTCCCTGTCGACTTCTTCGAGTTCGTGGCCTCGCTTCGGAGGGCGGTGCTGATGGGCGATCTCAACGCCCGGAACACGGCCTTCGGGGACGGAGCCTCGAACCCGAAGGGTCAACAACTGGCGACTTGCCTACTAAGACTCCCGCTGTTTCGGATCCCCAATGAACGTCCCACCTTTCTTTCTCACCTGGGTAGCTCCATCATAGATCACATCGTCGTCACCGACGCTCTAACTCCTTATTTCGAAGCCCCGGCTAGAATCGCCGCCCCTATCGCCTCTGACCATTTACCACTTGTCACAGACTCAACGTTATGTCAAGTCCAGATTCCCCAGAACGCTCGTCGCACCACCAGAGACTGGAACAACGCCCGATGGGAAGAGTTCCAAGCTCACGTGGAAAACAACCTTCCTGCAAACCCACCACTATACAGAATTGAGGACATCGAAACCACCGTCCAACAAGTTACTTCTGTCATCCAAGAAGCTGTCCAAGCTTCCGTTCCCGAGAGGACCGTCGATCCTAGGCGGCCCCCTCACCCCGCTTTCCTCCGCGAAATCATTCGCGAAAAACGACGAGTGTACAGAGTTTTCGTCCGAACCCACGACCCAGTGGTGAAAACACAGTGGAACCGACTAAGCGCTATCGTCCGCCGGCATGTGACCCGGATAAAGGAGGAATGCTGGTCGGCCGCGTGTTCGAACCTGGATCACCGGGACGGCGCCAGATTCTGGCACAAACTCAAAGTCCTCACTGGTCAGAAAGCTACCCAGGAATCCCACCTCAACCAAAACGGCAACGTAATAGCCGACCCGCTGGACAAGGCGAATATCTTCGCCGATGTTCTGGAAGAAGTCCATCAACCCCCCGACGACCCACTGTTTGATGCTCAAGCCCTCCGCGAGATTAACTATGACGTCCGTCTCGATCCAGATATAGCTCCCCGCCTCCACGTGCCTCCTCCTCAACCTCCGGACAATCTCCCAGACATTATCAGCCCCATCCTCGAAGAGGAAACAGCCGAGGCGCTTGCTTCTGGCAAGAATTCCGCTCCGGGAAACGACTCTCTCACGAGAAGAGCCCTGAGACACCTACCTCCCTCAGCCACCGTTTTACTCACCCTCATATTCAACTGTTGCCTCCGATGCGGCTACTTCCCGACCGCCTGGAAAGAGGCAACGGTGGTCATGATTCCCAAACCAGGAAAGCCTCCCACCAACCCATCATCTTATCGACCCATTTCCCTTCTCAACGTTCTAGGTAAAGTGTTCGAGAGGATATTGACAAATAGACTCCGAGCACACCTAGACGCCCACGACCTCCTCCCAGAGCATCAAACAGGATTCCGTCCTGGCAGATCCACAACGGATCCCATTCTCCGCCTACACACCGACGTCTCGGTGGCCTTCAACTCGAGACGGTGCGTAACGGCCACATTCCTCGACATCGAGAGGGCCTTCGACAAGGTCTGGCACGAGGGGCTTCTCTTTAAGCTCCGAGCCGCCGAAATCCCCGCCTGCTTCGTCAGGTTAATCAGCAGTTTCCTGTCCGCCCGCCAACACCGCGTGCGAGTGCACCAGGCTAAGTCCAGGGTGTACACGCCGCGAGCCGGCGTCCCTCAGGGGTCCATCCTTTCTCCTCTTCTATTCATCTTCTTCTGCCACGACATCCCTCGTCCCGAAGAGCCGGAGGTCCGCCTCTCGCAATTCGCGGACGACACAGCTTTTTGGGTGACGTCTCGAAGCTCCGCCGAAGGATCCAGAATCCTGGCGTACGAACTAGGACGCCTGGAGACTTGGTTCCGGAAGTGGAGAGTCAGACCAAACCCCCAGAAAACCAACCTCATCTTATTCCGCCACCGCGACTACAACCACACAGCCAGATTCGATCCCGACGACGTCCGCCTGGAACTGTGGGGCTCGCGCCTCCAACTTTCGCCATCTATCAAATACCTTGGCATCACTTTCACCCCCACGCTGAGATGGAGGGACGAGCTGAAGCACTGCCTGGACGTTGTCCAGCGGCGCAGCGGCTTGCTCTCTAGACTCTGCGGCGGCATTCCAGGCTGCCACCCTAGGACGCTACTTCACACATACAAAACTTTCATAAGACCCGTGATCGACTACCGATTCACAGTCTTCGGCTCCGCACCGCCATATGCGATCAGAAGACTCCGACAGAAAGAGAGGGCCATCTGCAGGAGGATTTTCCGGCTGGAGCGCTTCTTCCCTTCGGAGGAAGTCTGCGACAGGGCGGGTATTCCTCCTGTAGATGCGCGCCTCAAATTCATGAGGGGTCGATATGTGAGCAGGGCGGTCGAACAAAACAGAGAGCACGTTCTCGACATCCTAAGAACCCGGGCTCCGGCCGCCCGCAGAAGACCCAAAAGAAAACCCAAACACCCGCCCTCCATCATGATGAGACGTGCCGAGAACCTCTCCCCCGAGTTGATGGACATACTTCTTGACACGCCACTTATCTATAGATAAGTTCCCAACCACAGTCCTCCGCGAAACTACCGAGCAAAGTAGGCAGCGTCCTGGCGCCACGTTGCATTCGGGAGGTCCGGGACATCCCCGGGCCGACTGTTCTCACTAGGGTTTTTCCGTGGTTTTCCCTAGTGATCAAGGCAAATGCCGGAACAGAAATTTCCACGGACCCACCACCAACACCGAACTAACGCGCCGCGTCGCCACCCCTTCTCCTCCGATGTTGCCACACCGAGGAACCGCCGCTGCACCACCACCCCACAACACCAAACTGCTGCTGCCGCTACACATAACTACCGCAGCCACACAATAAACACACACACACACACACACACACACACACACACAAACACAGGATGAGCACGAACCGAACCGTTCTCTAAGTCGCTGACGCCACAAAATCCCTCCCCTCATCAGGCTGAAGAAGCTCCACGAGGAGCTTAAAACGGCCTCCCGCCTTCGGCGGGAATTTAACGATTGACTTGACTTGACTAACCACACCAGCGAATGTGATGACCTTGGTTGGTATTTTTGACATCTTAAAGCTATAAGCGAGATTTTTTTTATTTTATCATTGAATTCTAGCCTAATCTATGTTAGGTTATTTTGTGAACCCTCCCTTCTCCAAAGTCTGGGCTGCTGCGAGCACAACACTCTAGTCTGCACGGCTATAAGGCCTCCTTTCCTGGTTTTGTTATTGACAATGTTTCAATATTGGAACACTAGAAGAGTAAGCTCAGGACGATGATATATTTTTGTTAAGTTTCTAACTGCGTCTGAATGGACAGAAATGATCAAACCTGAGAAGTTTTGAAACAATTAAGAGAGTGTAGATGTATTTATAACTCCACCTAACGATGGTAATGAAAATGAAAAAGATAGTGGAAATGATGCTTAGAGGAGGTTGTGGGAGTCTGATACAAAAACGTAGAATGTTGCTTGTGGTAAATATTGTAACGGTCTTTTGTTGTTATCATCCCGGCACATAGTAAATCTCACGGTATATCATCCTTCCTTGTGAGACACCGTGTATATACAACTTATTTCTTTGCTTTGCAACAAGATTCCAATTATTAAGATGGTGTATTAATACATTATTTTGCGATTGAGTGAGTTTATTTCTTCCATGGGAAGGGTGATAATCTGCGGACCGAGATACTCTTTCGAATTCTGGGGGGAACGCGGCAAGCGGGCCGGACAGAAAGAATCGAGACGTGAGAGTGTGAGGTTTCCTGCACTTCTTTCTCTAGCTGGGGCGATTTCCACGTTGGAGAATTAGAAAAAAACCCTTTTTATCAAAGGGTAAGTTAACTTTCTTTTCTCGCATCCCTTGCGTCTTCGTAACTAATGGTTGTTCCTTGTCTCCAGTTTTTTTATTAGATCCCACGAATCTGGTAGTGAAAATCACAAAAGAATTCTTCACGGGCATCTCAGGAAGCCCTGATGATACCTTAAGTTTTCTGGTAGTAGCTGTGACTGCAGAGAGTGACTGAGTGTCGACATCAATTTGCTGAAACGACGGATGCTGGATTCCCAAGCTATCATTAAACCATTTACACTTTGTACAGATGCAGCTGTTCATAATACCTGGCAATTCCACATGTAGATAACAAAATGGATTATTTGCAATTTAGAAGGAGTACAATACAACTATATTAAAAAAAATATTGGACGCCTACTATTGGAGGTGATAGACTCAAATTTTCAAAACAGAGAGAAAGCTATTAGATTTGATTGCATAGATCTCTAGACAATTCCTGCTGAGAAACAAAATAGATGCGCTGTTTGCAAAAAGAATGCAACAAAGTCTTGTGGAAAATGTGAAGTTAATTTGCACAAGCATTTTATATTATGTAGTATAGCATGGTTAAATGTTTTTTTTATTTATTCTGACAGTAAACATAGCAAAAAATGTTTTTGTTAAAATTTCAATTTCAACATCTTAATTTTCATGTGTTCCAAAATTGGAACATGTCATAGAACTTCCAAAAATGAAGAAGCACTAATAAGAGAACAGTTATATTAATCTTTTCAATGGATCTAAGCACAGAATCTACCAAATTAATAAAAAATATAAAGAAGAAAAATTTAGGCAAACATGGGTTAATTTAATTTTGTTTCTATTTGCGAACGTTGTCTTTCCACACCATAATCTACGCTCCATACCATAATACAAACTGTCTGGTAACTCATATCAGCTTTCTTTTCAAGTCTAACCTATTGAGGTTGAAACATATTTGTTAGTGATTTTTGTATTTTGATAGATATTAATTTTGTGTAGCATAGGATCGGAGACCGAACTCATCATAAGGCAAGAATGGCCTTCTTTAGCAATACCCCTTTTATATTTCGAAAATTGCATGGCCAATATTCATTTTTTGACACCTATAATCTCTTTGGTGCCCAAAAGGGACCATACACCGATATTAGCCTCCTTGGTAGAAGAGAAGTCGGAAACTCTAAAGTGCAGGAACTCGAAGAAATGGAATGTGGGTACTACTTATATTAGGAGGATTCTACTAGAAACAATATTGCACAACGCTAAACGTTTTCCATAGGTGGCCCTTTAGCATAAGATAAAGTGACGCTGTAGTTCAATCATTTGATAACAATCACATAGGTGGTGCAATCGGACCTTAGTCATTTTTCTGCATTTCTAGATATATCTGGACTTGTTAAATGTAGAATTGTAGCTCTTATAATTCTTGAATAAATAATTTAATATATCATGTAATCGTTGAATTGGACAACACTATTATTTTTCTAAAACCATCTCTGCAACAATATATTAACACACAGGATAAAACAGAATTTATAAAGCGTCTATTCTTGGTTAAATGAGAAATCGCTACCTAGTGAAAACAACCTGTAGGATATCCCCTTATAAGTAAAACCTCCGTGAAATTCTACCTGGCCATACAGTCTTGCTTTTGAAAAATTTAATTAAATCTTGGACATTTTCAATTCATCACTATTGGTTTTTATGGCTTTTAAATCGGCACCATTTCTTGGCCCGGTAGGTCAGTGGTCTGAGTTGATCGAGCCAATACATTTCCGAATCGCTGAGACCTTTTCGGTCTGTCTTTTTGAACAGATCGGGCTTTTTAGGATTTTCACTGGTATTATGACAAATTTAGCTTCTTTCCAAAAGATTAACAACAGAACCTAATTTATAAACTTCTATAACTCCGGCTAATTATTACTGTTGTCTTTCTTTGCAAATAGAGCCTGGAATCTTATCTCGAAGTTTCTTAAACCTGAAGGTCTACCATAATCTTAAGTCAATAAAAACCTTGGGAATCTCGAGGTGAAGAGAGACCTAAAATCTAAAAGACTCTAGATCTATAGAAACCCATTGGTTTTCGATACCATAAACAATTAGAAATTCCTCAAGACTTTCATACTCATTACATCTAAGCAGCATATAAAAATTTGCAGTTTTCCAAAACGAGACCCAAATAATATGTTCCATTTGTGTTTAAAAATCGAGTTTTGCATCAGCTTAGCAGATAATCTTGAAAAACGATGACTTTTTCTTTCAGTTTTTCATTGCGCTTTAAGATGGTCGTCTACGGTTGAAAAATATGTGCATGCAGGCCGCATTTTTATTCAGTAATTTTTGTATTTGGAAAGTAATTTTCACAAAAACAAACCTACTACCGTATTAGTGAAGTTCTTTTCTATAAAGCTATATTGGGGGTAATTTTAATTTCTCCATACATTTCAATTAAAACTTTATAGCAATATTGGCATTTTTAGTAAAGTTGACTAACGTTTTCTGATCTAGCCTGAATAAAACATTTTTCAAATAGCGAGCAAAGAATTTAGGTCACTTTGAAATTGGAATGTACTAAGCTTATGTTTGCAAATTGTAGTCGCGCTGAGTCATTAGTTTTCTGAGAAATGTTATCTGAGTATGGTGAAGACCAGGAAAAAAATATGTTCCAGCTTTTATTGACAAGCGATTTCTATTTGGCGGTGAGTCGGTTATGGTTTGGGCAGGAATCTCTTCACAAGCACGAACGGAGTTAGTCTTCATACAGAATGACTCCCTCACAGGTCACAGGTACATTACAAATATCTGGATAAGGTGGGTATTAGGTGGTTTGATTGGCCAACACTCCTGCTTTCCGATTCAATATTGACTATTTACAATAAATTAAAATTGTCAAATATAAACTTAGAACAGAAATTAACAAAAAAAAACAACACAACTTCAGTGAACTAAATTTTTTGTTCGGCAGTGTATATAGATCGTACTTTGCTCTTTCGATTTCAGTACTTGCAGTTATTTTGATTTGCATATTAATCAATGATTGATTCAATTAAAAGTTGGTCTGTATAGGAAAGTTTATGAGGTAAATGAGAAATAAGAAAAACAGGAACTCTGAGACTGAAAACGCTTAGTTGAAGGTAATTCGGTCGATGCAATACAAAAAACTGTTTCATGCTAAAACGCTTTCGTGAGTCTATTAAATACGGAATAGTTAATTAACAATAAGAGAAGAACATTAATGTGATATTACGGAAACAGATGAAGAAGTATTTTCAGGAGAAGAAAATCTTTCAGTCTAATACTGAAGAAAAAGCTAATTTTGTCACAGTAGAATGCAGAAGAAATGTGGATATAAATTACTTTTTAGAGCAAATAAAAGAGTTGAGCAGACACAAGCCATTTATTTGTGCCTTCTCGAATACGTACATCATAAAAGAGCATAAAGTGAGATTTATTACTGCATTTACATTTAAGTGCAAACTGTGCAATTTTAGGAAAGCAATTCAGACGAAAGATTCTGAAGTAAGTTACTTAAATGTAAATGAAGCAGCCGTAATGGCTAGAATCATGAAGGGGAGTGGATATGCACATATGGAAGAAATGGCTGCTGCACTGAATATTTCTTGCATTGCAAAAGGTTACTATCACAAACTACAGAATAAGATGTATGACAGCATTCATACCACTGCTTGGCAACAGATGAGAAAAGCTGCCGAAAAGGAGTCTGCTATTGCTATTGAAGAAGGAACTGTAGATGCTGACAGAATCCGATGTATTATGATAATAATAATCAAACGTTCGAATAACATGAATTGCACAACCATGGTAGGTATGGCTTGTATAATTGGCCAGACTACAAACGAAGTATTATACATGGCAATAAGAAACAAGTATTATTGCATTTGTGCCAAAACGTAAGCAAACTTTAATACAGAATTATCTGCTCGTCAGCAGCCATGAAGGAGAAATTGCGAACTCAATTGTCTTTTGGCCCTGGGACCGAAATTGAAAAGATAGAGTGTACGAACCATCCTGTACGCAATTTCGGAAAAACGATGAAGGCAGTTTGAAATGAAACGTCTAATGCAAAAGAAATAATCTTAAATAAATAATAGAAAACAAAAACCACGAAATATACGTACAAGAATAATTTCGACCATAAAATATCATAGGTCACAGCGGAGTTAACATCGTTTAAAGTCTGACCAGTTTTCGATTCTGCAAGTACCAGAACTTAAAGTATTTACGTCAAAAACAGTACGTAAAGTTTGCCAAAATATTGATATTGACAAACTGATAGCGAGATATATGATTTACAACAAAAATAAAAACATCCAAGAAAGTTGCTTATGAAAACTCAATACAAGAAGTTTCTCTTTAGGTTCATTGCTTAGCAGAGAGAGGAAAAACTGAGAAAAATAAAATATCAGACGTAGAATTCTATTCGGAAGATCAATTTGCTACTGTTTTGTGCAACCTCTACTAGACAAAGGATCTTGAAAAGAACTTCTCATTTTTCGTTAGTACGAAAGTCCTACAACATTATATGTACTTAGTGGCTTGTAGCTTTTCTTGTTCTTAATTTTCGTTAGAATAATTCCACAAACAGTGTGGGTCTGCCACGAAACTAGTTAGTTCTAGTTTAGGTTCTGGCACAATAAAGTATGATGAACAAACGTTTTGATCTACTATAAGAACTTTTACACCAATTGTCCTGTCTGCCAAATGGTTCTTCTTAATTATTTTGGTTTTTATGAATTTATCATGTTTTGCATTGCCGTCTATTAAGAATAATTTGATGCTACTAGGTTAAAATTCATATCAATGTTACAGCAAGTGGAGACAGACCAGAGCTGTAAAAAACACAACAGTACTTTAAAAAGGCGTTTCTAAGTTTAAAGTTAGAAAGCCTTTTGAGCATTTTTTGTTTTGCAAACAGTACTATTCCAGAGTCATGATGCAAAGAATTCAATCGATGTAAAGCCTGACTAGATTGAGAAATACAAACAAGCTGGACAGTTTAAATGTGTCCAGACCCAGTTAATATAACCAGCAAAGTTTGGTAGTGACTGATAAAACCTGAAATCTAACATAAAAAGCAGTCTTGTGCAGGTCTGTTACTTTTTATGTTCTCAAACAGCTTTCTACGTATCAGTGTTTCAAGGTTATTTATACCAAGGATAAAGATGTGCTCCAAGTTGTGTTTGATATTAGAAACTTCTCAACAAAAAAGTAGCAACTTAACCCAAGAAAGATTTCCGTGCAATTCTACCTGGCCATGCAGTCTAGCTTTTGAAATATTTTGGGTATTTTGCGCCAGGGAATATTCAGGTTTGTTGTCAGGTTGTTCGCTTTCTTAAACCTGGTTTTTCTCTTTAAGGATCTTTTGATTTTAAAATATTACCCAGTTCTGTCTTTGATTTTAGTAACTTTAAAGGATTAACAGGTAGAATGTTAATGGTGATGAATAAATAAAATAAAAGCTTCAAGCTTTTTGAACGTGTGTTAGACTTTTCAGTGTTTCAGACGAATTAAATTGTATCCGCCTAAAAGACTTTATACTTAAAAGCTTTCCACAATTTCTAGATTGTATTGTAAAGTCTACGATGAACAATCGTGACTCAGCTAGTCTAGTGTAGACACTAGCAAACAGTTAACTTCTAATTTGCCTTATGTACGAATTTCCCTAAATAGGGTTTTCAGATGCTTTCGACGATTTTTGTAATCTATTCTGTAGGAAGATGTAGTTCTACAAGGAGAAAAAGTATTTTGGGCGTTGTTTAGTTTACAAGAAGTACTACTCTGGAATCTTTCATGAGTCGTATCTTCTAGTAAAATAAATTCGGGATGACTTCGCAAAACTGGAAAACATAATTGTTCCAAAATACATTAAACCGACTTGACTCAAAACGAAAAAGACCTAAACAAAAGCTTTATATCTTATATAATATCTTAAGCTTTTCTTTGAGGTATTCGTTTTCTTTAAAGCAGTCGGATTGAACATTTGCAGCTGGTGTACACCGGTCTTTCCTACCAACAGGTATTTTTATTCAAGTACCTTATTATGTAAAACCCAATCAAGTCCTCAATTTTGTCTTTGACTTCATATAATAACTTTACAAATGATGTTGACGAATAAATGTCACAAGACTGTGTAGGTTGTAAGTTAGAACCTTTTTGAGCTCATGACGATTGTTGAATGGAACCTACCGAGTTCTGCAAGCTGCTCGAATTGTTTATACTAATTGGACTTTTATACTTCTTTTAAGACAATGGACATCTCGGATTCTGTCAAAAATACTAAATAGGCCTTTAAAATATTGATTCGTGCAGTGCTTTAGGATGATGTTTTTTATTAACTAACAACAAATGAAATATGCTCAAACTGACCGTCTAGAATACTAAGGTAATCAATAATGCTGTATTTGCAAGGTTTATGTTTAAGCTGTACGTATTGCAATTGTCAATTTAACTTTGAAATTCTGATTTTGAATATTTAATAATACAATTTAATGTTACTTGGAGATTTTGTAAATTGAATATTTGAAAGTTTCTGGTAACCTTAATATCCTCACGTAAATTAACTAATTTAAATAATAAAGATCTGTTACATATAAATTGTAAAAGTGAACACCATAAGAAAATGAACTGCTTGATATATTTTGCAAAAGATTTAATTAAGTTTAGAAACACTATCTAATTCGATAAATAGAAAGTTAGTATAGTTGAAACATCATCAAGTTGGAAAGGTGAATGTGTTAATCAGCACGAAGGGAATTCAAAACGTAAAGTGCTTGCAAATATGATAGTAATAGGTTGGCCTTTCCGGGATGCTCGTACTAATATGGTAATCTGGTCACGCAAGGATTCTCTCATCATTACGTTATAACTCAAGCTTTTGAGCGGGCGTATTTTTTCACGTTCCAGTAAGAAAATGGGCAAAAAATATAAATTTTCTCTTTGCCGAAAGGTTTTATTTTCATACTTAATTTTAGGTTTCTTTAGATATTTGCTTGATGGATTTGTTTCTGTTCCTTTTATTTGCCATTTTTAATTAAAACTGGAAGGTAATGACGTGAATTCTAGTTATTTCTAACAGACTTAATATTAAACGAGTTTTGCGTTTTAATTTACTCCGAGTGGAAAAGGAATGTTAACAGAAAGAAAATATTCTTGGAAAGGAGTGTTTTTCAAGTCACGCTATGCGTTTCGTCAACGTTGTTAGAGAAAATGAATATGTTTTGTTGTGTGTTTATTGTTAATTACAAACATACATTAGGTAAATTGGGAACAATGTACGAACATATGAATATTTCAAATTCTGTAGAATGTACTATACGTATAGCTGTAATATGGTTTTATGTAACAGATACTTATTTCTGTATTCAAGTTTTCATTCAATAAGATTTATTGAAATTTACAAATCGTTTGTCAACTTTGCAGACTGTATATTATAAGGCGTTCCATACATTTTCTTTGGTTGTATTAACCCCATGGAGTCTTTTCACATTTAGCTGTGATGAGTTTTTGATATGCCTATAGATAATCAAGATTATAGAATTTAAGTGATCCTGTTGTATAAGAAACAATAAGGTTCACTGCTCTTGGCTGCCAAGAACATTTTTATGTCATTTATACAGACAAGTATTATCTTTAAGTTGAACATTTTCACTAAAATGTTTATTTAGATGCAAGAGGCACAGACGCTTTCATGAAAAAGACTAGAGCAAACTAAAAACAAGCCGATCGATGTCAAATCAGCGTGGTCACTGTTACCGTTGGACAGACAACTAGACAGCAGTGTTTGAAGAGCTTACTTGGCGTTACTTTGAGTACTTGAGTACTTTGAGACGACACTCTGATATAATCAATTTTGGTTATTGGAATCAGGAAACGCCGTGATAACTATCGGATCACATTTACGAGTTAAACATGATAATTTCTGCGGACTTAGGAAGCAGAGAAAAGTCGAGGCAAGAAAGATCTTACAATCTAACTGAAAGTAACTGTAAAAATGTCAAAGAAAAATTCTACTACAGGCCACTACTGCTATTGTCGACCCTTCACCATCTGCATAGTTCCACAAAATGAGTTCAATGTGCTATATTATAGAATTTTGTCTGAGGAATTCAATGCACGTGATTTTCATCAAAACGAACTATTTTTTTACCTGTTGCTATATTGAAAATTGGAATTCTTTCCAAAAGTAACTGATTCCTCCAAGGTGTTATGTCATTTATTCCTTTTTTTTTCTATTGTAAAATTTACAGATTTATTTTATTAAATAGGAATTCACTTATTGGAACGTTTATTTTACTTTATAAAATTTCTGCGTCGAGGCTTAATAATTCATGTTTCGACAGGACTTTTCCTGTCGCTAAAGCCGACAGAATTCTAAGAAATGATTGCTCTTTGAAGCGGCGCGAACATTCAAGTACCGTTTACACCGCCGAGTTGGCATGTAAAATTCTCCATTTCTAATGGTAGGTCCCATGTATATTACTCCCCGTTAGTGTAAAAGGGGTTTGTTTTAGTTCGAGTCGTCACGTGAAAGGGTGTCCGCCCGCAAGGCAAAGCGACCAAAATCCTCACTTGCCCTCTGGTTTTCGTCTTGTAAACGACAATAGCAAGCGCACGTACGTTTTCTTATTGCGAGTCCTTTGTGCAGTTTTAATTTTTGGTGTTAGAAATTTTATTATGCAAGGGAGGTCTTGTAAGAATTTTAGAAAAACTTCGCCTTGACGGACTAAATATTGTGTAGTCTAGTAAATAAGTTTGGCATATTAGCCGTGTCGACTTTCTTGATATGTGAGTAATTTGTTTACTAAGTTTGTGACCGAAAGAATAATTCGGGATCGTGCTGCGACGCTCTGCTTGTATAAAAGTACATATACGTTTTCTTTTAAGTCGTTTCTAACGACTTTGGACGTACGATAGCCATCGAAAATTTAATATATCTTGAAGACCGTTGTTTGTGCAACACCCGCTAAGTGGTTGCGAATGGAGAATTAGAATAAATCCAATCTACATTTCGCCGTATTGTGAAATCTGGTTAGCGTATCGACAAACCTGTCGGTTGGCCTTCCCGTTAGAACGCTATGTATAAAGCTCCTTAGGCGGGTGTCAGACAGACTTTCGACCGTCAGCGACCAACCGCTATCGACCAATACCGACCGACCGTTTCTAAAAATCGGTGTCAGACAGAAACCGACCGCCACGGTAGTGATTGTCGTTTTCATACGTATTTACAAAAATGTCTTCGTCGGATTCAGAGGAAGATACGGTGATGTATTATATGTGGAAAAAGAAATGTTACCAAAAACGTAATGAATGGGTTAGGGAATTATTTCTTAATAGGAATGATAATGGTGAATACT
>VTPC01088719.1:0-15568 GCA_011009095.1 Ignelater luminosus
GGACACAACCAATGAAAGAAGAAGACTGAAGCGAACAAAACCGCATGGATTATGTAGATAAAAGACTTAAAGAGTACTATTGGCAACTAAGCACTGGTTTAGTATTTCCAAACAAGTCTTGTTTAATATAAACACAATTCATCTGTTCTAATAAATTAATTATATTAAGATTGTAGTAGTTATACGTGAATAAAGGTGTTTTTTACAAAAAAAAATCATTGTCATGTATGCAAAAGTATAGGACGGGTAAGACAACTGAAGGTATTTGTTCCTTTAAAATTTATTTTAATATTTTTTTCTGCTGGTGATGAAGTTAGAGATTTATTGTTTAAGTTGGTGTATCTTTAAATTAGTGTTTATTTAAATACATATAAAATTAAATTCCCTTTATCTCATAGTGAACTTATTATGTGACCTTGACCTTTATTGCAAATTCAAGTCATGTTTCATATGAGTTTATCATTTGCAAATTTATTTATTAATGGATCTTTTTATTAATGTGATCAGAAAATTTACTGAAAGCTAGTCGATAAAGTTGATTTGACGATTTTGCGCTATTATATAATTTTAGTTCAGTTTTTTTCAGATATTTGCAGTTATCATTACTTACACATTTTAAAAATTAGTTTCATTGTTAAGAAGGCCTTCAAGGGTATTACTTTGCATTACTATGTTAATTATTACTTTTTAAATAAGACAATATGAGTGTTTTGTTTTTCTTGACGTAGATATGTAATATTTGTAGATTTATTGATTATAATTAAATATTATACCCATATGTTTTATTTTCTTTTTAATACTATTGAGAAAGTACTAAGCTATTAAAAATCCCTTTTATCGTGCTTGTTACCAGATGATGGTTTTCTCTCTTTTACCAGCAACAAAGAGAGTGGCATCCCTATTAAGATACTAAAGCAGGAGACACCCACGTACCTTTATAATTCGAGAAAGAACCTGGGATCTCATTTTAAGTATGTAAATAAATCCGAAACATTTATTCGCGATATTTTTACTAAGGTATAACTTCACCTTAGCAGAAAATCAGTCCAACACTTGACTATTTTTCGGTAGTTTGCGAAATTATTCCTATGTTCCAAAATTTCACAAGAAAAGACACGAAAGACGCGTGCTTTTGCTTCAATAGTGGTAGATGAACTCTCTTGAATGCTGAAGCAAAAAGGTAACTTCCAACCGCCCAAGAAGGTTGAACTAACAGATAATTGGTTGAGCAACATATCGGGTGATCGGACAATGAATAAACTAATGCAAGAAGGGTGTGATATAGCGAGAAATTTGTACGTTGCACTCGGCAATTATAGGAAATATAAATTCTGTCTATTCTAGACAAGTTGACAGATTTATAGTTTTAAACCAAAAACTATGAGTATAAAATTTTCTGAATCGCAAAAATGAAGTTTGAAAAATATAACCTCAGAGATAATTTTATTCTATGTCAAGCCCTAATACATACTTTTAAAAGCCATAAATTTACACAATGTCAAGGGGTATTATTTACAAAAGAAAAGATTGAAAATAATAAAACGATATATTGTTATTTGCAAATATAAATAACTTATTAAGAAAAAGTTCGCTAATTACTAAATCCTCCTAACAGACTCCTACAGAATTAGTTGTGCAATAATAGTTTTTCACAAAAGAAGAATTTTAAAAAACGGCGTTTTTAATAAAATAAATAGGAAGTGATCAATGAGAAAATGATGTCATTGTTTTTTCTTTACTTTATTAGAAACTTCATAAAAAAATGAAAAAGCAAACTCAACATTTAGAACTTAGTATTTCAACTAGCAATAAAAAATTATACTAATGCAGTGAATAATAATTAATACTCTTCTGAAAATTTCCAGATCATTGTAAAAGGTTTGTTATAAACGAGTATAATGCACGATAGTTTTGATAATGATGTTTGAGAAATTTATCGCTAAGTTCCAGCAAGGTAAATATTTGTTAAGTAACGTAGTGCGTCTAAATACATATTTTGTTAAATAGTTTCGGGAAACCTTCGAAGTCTAACAATTTAAACAATGAAGAGAATTTTAGTATTTTCAGAGAGGCTACTTTTCAAAATTATTTTATCATAATATCAGGATATTAATATTACAATAATAACAATAAAAATATTATCGTCAGTATTTTTCCGACTGTTAATTATATTGAATTCAATGAGGAAAATGCATTATTAAGTTCATTGGCATTATGCTGTTTACCATATGGCCAAGTTAGATTTTTGCAGTTGATTAATTTATGTCGGATATTTTACAATAATAATAATAATAAAAGATTGTTATTTTTATAGCAGGTTTTGATTAACTAGACAAGTTGGCAAATACTTTACAAAAGGATTTAGTGAATATAAAGATAAAATTGATAAAAACTAATCCGGTACAGATTTGCACAAAATGATTATGCTTATAACAATTATAACAAATGAAACAAAGAAAAGATGCTTTCGAGCTACTGTACTGTCATATTAAAGCGACAATTATCTTTAATAAATGAGCAAAGATTACTTTAGGTTTTGTTTTTATATTTTTATTTTCAAGAAATCTAAAATCATCTTCTTTAGAGTTTTACTTAATTATTGTTTAATTGTCGATTTGTGATCATCCAACTTTATCTTTTATTAAAGGCACAAGTTGTGGCTTCCCTGAAAATTCATAATTGGCCAATAAAAATATCCTCTTGTATAATACTGTAAAAGTATTGAAGTTAAAGGAACGCATTCCTCTATTATTTACTTATACACTAAAATTATCTGTAATACATTTTAGTCTTTTAATCTGCTGATATAATTTAGTGTGAATCACTGTTTAATGAATAAGAAATAACGAAAACAAGGCTGCATTTATTTTATTGTAAAAATTATCTAAACACATTTTTGCATTTACAAATTTACTGAGGAACTTCAATACCTATTTACGTACTGGAAATCTGAGCTAAACCCACAATCACTCTAATAAGATAAATTTGGATTACACTGTAATGCCAGTCTTCGAATTTTCATAAACCTTGCAATTTTTCTTTTGTTGGTTTGCTCTAGGTTTTACATAGAAGCATCGTTCCACTTTGTTGAATTGCAAGGGTTTACCGAACATTAACGTTTATAAAACAGTTCATTAATTAACTACGGTTAAGGTATGCTGTAGATACGAATGATCACCACAACAAAGCTACCTACCTCTTTGTATAAGTACGAAAGGTATTCGTCAAATCCCAACAGAACGAAATGCATTTCTCCACTATTTAATAAAACTAGAAGCGAAATTCTGTACTAATGATTGTCGGTCGGCAGAAAAATCCAAGAAAAGTAAAATAGGATTAATTTTATAAAAATAAAAAAATGTATTTAGTTACTGTTTTAATTATATTGCCTTGGAGTACTTAAAAGATTTAAATTTACAACAAGTTAGGTGTAAGTATTTACGCAACAAAATGTAAATAGCAAAAGACAGAAAAACTTTTGGTTTGTTTATCTGTGGTAAAGATAACTCAGGAGGAGAAATGCTGACTCATACTAACAATAAAAATAGAGAAACTATAAAAAAAAGATTGGCATGTTGAATATATTGCGTTACGAATTAGGTAAAGAAATAAAATATTTAAACAAAAATATCTAATAGTAATTCACTTATTTTTCAGGATGTCATACCAGCTGAAGATCTTGTAGTCCACTCTTGACGAAATGCCATTTTATCGTATGTATTCAAAAAAAAGAGCTCTACCAATTTAAAAAAGGGTATAAGCTTTGTAAAACATCAGTATAATATGCTATACCGGGTGATACAGAAGACATACCATTTGTTTGTAGTTTTAGAACTGTATAAAGGTGAGTGAATTACCTTAAGCTAGAAAAAAGTTCAATTAAAATTCCAGTTTTAGTGATAATGACAAACTGTTTGTCCCATATAGTTTTACTAGTTATTCTAATGACTTAGACTTATATATCTCCTGTTAGTATCACATCTTGATATTTTTACAACGTTGTTGGAATTGAACAGCATAAGGCTTTTCTTAAAAGGAATTCTCAACTTTCTTTAAGGAAACCAAAGAAATGTAGCTTAAGTGGAGGATCGTCTTTCAATCGCTACACAGTTGGCTTCTTTTTTAATAATCTTGATAAAGTGAAACACCATCATCCAGATTTTCTAAATGCTTTGAGAATATTTAATTTAGACGAAACTGGAACCACTACAGTCCAAACGACAAACAAATTGCTTGCAAAAAAGGGCGTTAGGCAAGTATTAAAAAATACTTGCTCTGCAAAAAAGACCTTTGATTACTACCTATTCCATTGTTTCTGCTCAAGGAATTATCTTTCCCCCAATAATGACTTTTTAAGTGTACTTTGAGTTCATTTCTCAAAATCTATGGTAATAGGTGCTTATCCACGTACATTCTATCGATGTCTAGGATATAGCCAAAGCAAATAGGACAAACTGCAAATTTGAGATGTTGTATTTGGCCCTTTTTGATATAATTATAACAAGGCTCTTAGTGATTGAATGTTTTCGAATCCGGGCAAAACTATAACAACTTACGAAGTGGCTTCGTTTGTAAATACAGCAATAGAAAAAGCAATGACAAGGGATAACATAGAAGCTGGTTTTGAAGCAAGTGGAATTCCTAGGCCGGCTAAATCTCAGTTGGTGGCCTTGAGCGCAGATAAAGAGGTTACACATACAATAAACCACTAGAAAATTGGTCAATACATATATTAAAAAAATTAATAAATTCAAAATAATTATAATAGGCTCCAGTGTCTTTTATGCAAAAACAAACACAAATAGTCCAGTCACCGAAAAAACTAAAGTCGTTCCCCTTCCTTTCATAAATGCTCCTCCATCAAATTACGATACGGTGTACACGGTATTGGCATATGCTGTTGAGTTGTGTAAAAAAATCTACCAGCACAGTGTGATTGTCACATTCGACCAGCCTCTATATTAAAAAGCAAGAGAGATAGTTGCAGGTACTCCATCTGACCCTCGTCTATCCAAGTGTGTAGTGCGTCTTGGTGGATTTCATCTTCTTACGTCCTATATAGGATGTTTTGGCTACCTAATGAATGGTAGTGGGCTCAAAGAACAGTTAAGCATGGTTTATGCTCTAGCATCCGTTGACAAAATGCTTTAAGGCCATGCCTTTGCCAGAGCAGTCAGAGATCATTTTCTAACACAAACTGCCTTGTCAAAAATAATATTCGACCACACTTAAATAACGGAGGAAGAGCAGGCATGTGTTAAAAAATTTATGTCTACTAAATAGCATGAGCCTCCCCCACTGGGCTCAATACAAGAAAATCCTAATGTGAAATCACCTGCCAAAAAATTTGAGGAAGCACTACAACACCTGAGTGGGAATGGACGAACTGCAAAGCTATGGGTTCAATACTTCCACATGGTAAACTTGATGAAAAAATATATTTATGCCGAGAGGTCAGGTGATTGGGATGCCCACCCTACCTGTGTCAAGAGAATGATATCATGCTTTCACTTTTTTCAAGGCTGACACCAAAAGACCACCAACAATCCGTCAATGCAGGTGCCTTCATGATGCGACAGTCAGATCGCTTTTGGTCAGGCGTTTGGTCTGATATGACAATTGAGACCAATTTGATGCGAAACCTTAGTACCCAAAGCGACATAAAGAGGGGGCGGGGTGTCACAGATAGTGTAATCAGCAAATAATTTGAGGGGATGAGTGTAACTCATGACGTCTGCACTTCACTGAAAAAGTTCTGTGGAGTTCACTTTACTTCGAGTAAGCAGCATAAAGATTTTGGGGAAGCATGCATAACAAAATATATGGATGGCATTGCAAAACTCACAACGTGGCTAAAAACGCATCATCCGTTTCCTGAAACCATTCACATCGTGTCGATAACCACAGGGATAGTGGAAGATGATACAGTCAACTAATATGACGCTGTAACACGTGGCAAGCAAGCAATTAATAAAATGGTAACATTGTCATTCTCAGATGTCAAGTTGTCTGACTAAGACAGGGTATACATATTTCTCAAGGAAATTTAATGCTCTACAACTTTCTATCACACGACTTTTTTGAAAACATAAGGCTGAGGAGTTAGAAGGAAAAGTTTGACGAACCATGCGAGGCAAAAAAGTTTTTCGAAAATTTTCGATCTTCGCTGTCGAATATTTTGGAAACCATAACATATAGAAAAGAAACGGAATATAGACAGACTTGTAGAATATTTAATTATCGTTTATTTTGTAAGGAAAACTTTATATTATACGACGCACCGTTTCCAAGTTATAAGCGAAGAACCAAAAAAATATGTACTACTATAGATCTCAATAATTATGAGTGATACTAATAAAAATATAATAATGAACAATAAAATTTTCTGATATACGAAATCTAAACAGCTGCGATACAGACCTGATTGTAGAAGCAAAGTAAGTAGCTGTAATAAAAACAATTTACAAAAGTAAAAACTTCAATAAACGTTCTCTGTACTAATAATAGTTTCTAAAGAACAAGAAATAAATTTGTTTTTGTTAAGTTTTCTCTCTGGATTTAGACGAACATATTTTAATAGTTCTTGGTTTCAATGATGTTCATAAGAACGGTATACCGTCTTAGCGAGAGGCTGCAGTTCGTGTGAGGTGTGTGATGGTATGATAGACAATACAATGTTATGTTGTGCTGTACATTCTCTTCTACAATAGTGTAGTCTAAGTGACATGCTCTGCCATCGAAGATGAAAAGAAATTTCGATGTCTTGTATTTACTTAAATGCCCAATGAAATTAACAAAGGTACATCCTAACCAATGATCCAACTGGTAAACCCAGGCTGTAGTCTCTTTCCTTTAAACAAGATCATGGGCGGGATAGCAGCTCTTATAGCATTTATAGAGCCAACTACAGTTTTGTTTTCTGCGTGCTCGTTTGCTATTTGGTAAACCCTCTTTAAACCTATTATGGGCACTACTGTCTGTGGATGGTGATGGTTGTGTGGTGATGATTCTCGATCATAAGTTTCTGTAGTAAAGCCTTAATTTTAGTGAAATGATTGTTAACAATGTTTTTGATTTGATTTCTATGCTCTTGCTGGGTTTAGCATTTGCGACTTACAGAGCGATAATTCTGGATATCTCTGGAGAAACAGTCGGAGCTATTTCTCACTTGCCATGGACTTATTGTCATTTAAGGTATTGCGAATATTTTGTAGTTTACAAAATGTATATGCCTGCCTCAGTACCTTTAAAGCTAATCTTCAATTCGCTTTTGAGACAACCCATCTTCCTTATGAAGGATAGTTTTAACTACAAGGAAATGACAGCTGTTATAGATTTATAGAACAAATTGTAAGTTGTAATTTTCGACAGTGATATAACTTGATGGAGCTTCGATGTTGTTTCAAATGAGAACATACCCGGCCATGTTGCCAGATAGGTAGAGAACTTTCCTAGGTCAGTATTTCATTTATGAACTGACCACCAAAAGTTCCGCCATAAATCCTACAGGAAACGAAGATGATATAACTAATACTACATTACAAAAAGTCTAAATGACAGAGATAGAAAAGTATTTAAGGTGATATACAGAGTTTATGTAGAGTCCTGCAAAAAATATGAAGCTGAACTATAAATAAAGCAAAGTTAAACCCAAGAAAGAAGAGCATGAAATAAACAAAAGAGATTGTTATGACTGAAAGATTTATAACAGAAAAAAGCAGAATAACTGGAAATTGTTTGTGTGCGTTCATGTACATAAAAAGATTGCAATATTTCTTCTTTTTATTTTATAATTATTATCTCATGATGTGTACGAGCTATGGGATTAAAATTAATTTCGAAGATAATATTATGTACTATAAAAATAGCTTTGACAAATAAAAATAATATATATGTAAATACAGAATTTCTTCTTCATACATAATAGAAAAATAATTGAATATGCAGATGTAAGGAAAAAAATTTTTTTGAAAATAATTCACTCGGAAACTCCATTCACGTTTTTTTACAAATCAAAGAAAAATTTGCATTTTTTACAAAAATGTTATTAAACAAATGTACACGTATATTAACAATATAAAGTATGTTTATCATCCGATAAAGAATTTGACATTGACCTTTTTAACACCGGTCTGTCGTAGTTACATACTGAAGTATTTATATGACTAGTAATAGTACCTAGTCTCGTGCAACATTTGAAATAGCTTTGCAGATGAGACAGCACCTGTATGTTTCATGAATACAAATGTTCTATAGGGTATAGAAAAATATAACCTAGAAACATTAAATCATAAGTTAATTTAAATATCTACATATACCAACCAACACAAAAAGAGAAACATATTACCACTCTAGTATTCAACACATTAATCTTAATATTTCAACATTTTTACAAAACGGGACGAAAACCGCGCAGGACCAAAAACATGGCAGTCGGTAATGGCATAAAAGCAGTCGACTGTGGACGCGCGCGAGGTGAACACGACCTGCTATCCGTTTCCTGCTTCTATGTGATAACATCCAGTGTCGCGACGCCGCTGTTCGTATAACAACACAAAACAATTTCATGTTTTCCATAACTGAAAAAGTTTTCGAAAATGTTCTTGGAATCTTAAAAAATTTTTTGAGGAAAATTTAAAAAGTTGAATGTGCTGGAAAACTTACCTAAAGAAAAATTAATTATCAATAATTAAATATTACTATTAAATATTTAAAAACAAATTATTTAAATCAAATAGAAAAAAGAACTTAAAAGTTTAATGTAACTAAGAAAATTATAAGTAGAAACAAGTAAAAACATTATGTTAATGCACGATTTGAAAAGAAGCTTTAATTACGACTCTCGGAAACTCAACAGCAGCTTTTAACCGAAAAAGCACTTTTCCTTCGAAGAATCGTGCACTAATGGCAATTAATGCGGTTTTTAAGCACAGTAAACTGAATAGTAATTTAAGCGAAAGACTGAACACAAGAAGATTAATTACTTGAAATTTTTTGAGTTGAAGAAAAATCGTTTAGGAAGGAAAAAGGTGCAAATCACTGCTCACCTTTTTGCATCACACATTTCAAATGTGAAATAATAAATATAAAAAAATGTTTATAACTGTTTTAAAGAAATAAATAAACTAACAAGCACTTCAAAAAAAAACTTTAAGTTAATGAAAGCATTGAAACATTAGTTTTTCATCTAACAGACACATGGAGATTTTTGTTTTTTAAATAATTTAAAAAATGAAAGTTTGTTTAGTTTATGAATTCTTCAGCGAAAAAGAATAAAAAAACTTTTTCTCATAATAAAAATTCGCTTTGTGTGCTAAAAAAGATCGATACTAAATCATTTTGTGAATGAATGAATGAATAAATAAATGACTACATAAAAGAGGTGGTTTATAATTATTGTTGTGCTGAATATTGTATGAAGGAGTTTATTAATATTGGAAAAACATCGGCTTTGCATCTATGAAAAGGGGTTTCAGATCGAAGTTTCCTGTGTTATTTATGAAAAGTAAGTACAAAAAATTTTTCATATCCTATGCCTACGGCCAAGCACAGTTGAATCATGAAAAATGATAAGGTCGTTTTTGTGTGCATGCATGCGATATAGTTCTATTGTAATTTTTATGCTGAATTAGGATATAACTATAGTTTCACACGATCTCTCTTTTTTTATTTTTATTGTTAGCCTTCCTCAATTTTTTTTGCTACATGATACATTTTAATTAAAAAATATTTTGAGGAGGAAATAATTATTAACAGTTTGTGTTGGTAAATTAGTAATTACTTTAGTAAATTGCTCATTAGCAATTTAGGGCTGCTTGGTAGATACAATTTGAAATTAACTCGGGATTGATTATGATAAAATTATAGCAGGGTCGTTAAATCTGGGGATTATTAAGTTCTTGTTTTATGAAACTTACTGATTGTTTAAAATTTAAATATTTGAATAAATTTTTACATTTAATTGTGTCACGTTAAAACTTATTGAATAATAGATCGCAAGTCCAAAACTTTATGGAAATGTTCCAACTAAAATGCACGCAGATGTTAGTTTCGTCCAAAATTGAGCAAACGGTCGCCACATTCTGTAAATATTTCTATAAGAGGTCTTCTTATGGTTGTTTCAGATTATGAAAATGTTTTGTCTCTCGTTTTGAGCCTGAACGTGTCGGTCAAATTTTATTTGATTCGTTTCCGTATCTTTGTTAGATAATTTTGGATTTTTATTAATCGAGATAATTTTTGCTTTGCGTAAACTTTAATTACTGATTAAGTATTTATCTTTATCTTTGTTTAATATTGCTAATAGAAAACTTTTTAGTTGAATAGTGCTCATTAAAGTTTTCAATTTCTGTTCTCTGTTTGAATAAGCCTCCATCTTGAATAGTTTCTATTGAGAAAATATCTTTGAAATTGCTAAAGTTCATTAATTTACCAACGTATTTGAATCAAATTTGGGTTTCTCCACAAGTGCCTATGCAGATCCAGTAGACCGTTAAATAAATGATTGACACTGAACCTGTCGTTGTCCTTCCAAGCGCATATTTCAGAACCCTTTGTTAGCTAGTTTGGCCACGCATTCAGTAGCTAATATTAAAACCTGACATATTTTGCCGTTTGCAAAATTAAAATTTCATTGATAGGCGAATGATTGTTTTGATTAAAATGTTTTTGTTTCATCTACTTTGAATTTACCATTTTATTGATTTTTTTGTTATATCTTGTTCATTTCAATGCATTCAGCTCAAAATGTTTAACGTTTTAAAGCATAGTAGTGATTGATAACACGACTGTTGAGGAATAATCTGAGTGGTTCCTATTCAACATTTTTGTGACAAACTTTTTATTTATATTGTAAGCATATTTGCACAAATGATGCTTTACCATGTAATGGTTTGTATTGTCTAAAATTACAAAGTTAGTATTTTGGACTATTTGTAATAGTAACTAGAAAATTGTAAACGAGACTGAATTAAAAATATAATATAAAAAGATTAGTATGGAAAGCCTATAGCGCGTGGGGTTACCTTGTGTTCACTTGTCAGTCTCATATCCGCAAGCAAAGCCTTTTGCTGAAAATAAATAATGCAATCTTTAATCATCTAGCTAGATGTTCTTGGTATGTACGTCTAAGTCTGTAGAAGCTTGAACGGTTTTACAAAATTACTATTTAAAGTTGTGCAAGCCCTTTTTTTCTTTCAGAATTGTGAACCATGAGGTGTGTGAGTAATAAATGCTTTTTTACCACAATCGTGAAGATTTTTATGTTACATTTAATGAATGGCAAATATATCTTATGTCTATTGTAAGACAACCTCGAAGTGGTTACGAGTTCAGCTATTATTACAAAGTACGTGCATTAATCATTTGTTACTTTTTTGCCTTTTAGAGGTTTTCTTTTGAGAAGATCCAATTATTCTTCCATATTGCACGAACAAGCTATTGAGCTATGGTTATGTCTTACATTAACCTTGGGAAACTTCTTCTATCGCAAAAACAGCTAAAATATTTAAAAAAGTCAAATTATTCTTGTTTGGCGGTTGCTATTATCTGCAATAACCACGACGTTGGATGCTATCATGTAGTGAAGTAAAAGAGCTACTAAGTCTGTTATTCGAAATCTATTATTTTTTATCAATCCAAGAAATATTTTGCATTTGTTATCACAGCATGAAGCACATCACAAAAAACATAAATTGTGCAATTAATTGATCATTTTAGGAAGATAAGCAAATAGCTAGGTATAGATGATTACTATGCAACGTGCTCGTAAGATTTATTCTGATATATACAGCACAACTACTGGTAAAAGCTAATTTGGAATGTGAAATGGGCAAGTAACAATAGCATCAAAATTACTTGGGTAGGATTTTACTCTGTTCTAATACCATGCTAAGTCTCTTCTGATGTGAATGTTCAATATTCGTTTCATCTTGTGACTATTCCCTGTGCTGTTTTTCCAAATGGAATGTTATTTTCGATTTTCTTTGTTAGTTTCTGTGAGCTTTCTTATTGTTCTACGATGAGTAAGTTGCTTTCCCATTCCCATCAACCCCCTCCTCTATCCATGTTTGGGACTGGCAGCAACTGCTATCGAACTACTCAATTCATTCAATCAATTTAAAACTTTAAAGTACCAATTTCTTTAATTTTGAGGGTTGATAACTTACTATTAACTCATATGTTCAAACAGATAATAAAACACTTTCTATTAATAACAAACCATTATAATAAAATAATTAAACAAGGCGTTTCTGCATATTAACATGCTAATATCAAATAGTTTTACGATTAAACGATGTTTGGTAATGTTAAGTTGTTATTCTAAATTTAAAAACGGCACTAATTATCACTTTTAGCAAAATAAGTTTGTAGAAATGAAATTTACCAATAAGCCATTACATCAATGTAGCATGTAATTGATTTTATTGAGTCATTATCATTTATTGATTTGATGGTTGCCATTTTGTTGAAATTACGTTTTGATAAATTTTGCTTTCTGTTGGAACTGAAAATAAAAAAACTAATTTTGTTTGAATGTAATATTTGAAATTCGGATCTCAATATAATACTTTTATTTCCTCACAATAGAATTTTCGTTTGTATAGCAAGATTTGAATTATTTTATTGAAAATCAGCAGAATTGCGTAGGTTATGAACGAATTAAAAATTACATTGTTAGATAACATTTTTTACCAATAAATGATTTTTTGCGGATGTAATAAAAAGCCTCTTTCAACTTTACGCTTTATTCAGTAAAATACAACACGACAAACTTTCTATACAATATGTACCTTTATTGAAATCTTGTAAAGGGGAGAAAAAAACACATTTTGCTGCACGTCTTCTGGAGTGGAAGAAGACTAGTATAATCTTGAGGAGCTAAATGTTTTACATAAATGGTGACTTATCTTCTATACCGAAAACGTAGTAATGCATAGTCTGGATTGGCATCAATTACATGAGCTTCTTCAACTAGTTGGTTGTATATGCATGTCTCTCCAAATGATGCAGTTTGCTGCAGTGCAAAGTAATGATCGGCATGAGTATCAGCAGGACTTTCTCTTGGAGCATGCAAAATGTATAGTTGAATTTTATGCAAGTCCAAAACATTAATCAACAAGTAAGATAATCCTGAAGAAGAGAAAACCAAGGTTGTGGGTTCAATTTCTACATGATTTCCATATCATTCCTAATTTTTCTGAATGTTAAACATCTGATTATAACTTTAATATTTAAAAGATGACAAAGATCTAGAGTTTACTGTTTCTAAATATTAATTCATTATCTAAGTTCATAATCCTTGTCTAATATAAGGTAAAATAATAATTGTCTAGGTACATAAATCTAGCCAAAGGGGTACATCTATCTCCTTTCTGGCGCCCATGATAATCGGATAAAAATTTAACGGCTCTTCTAAAACCAGTTCTCATAAAATATTTCGGTTTTTAGTCTTTAGGACCAAGGTGATAGTCTTTCATATAATTGCATTGTTTCACCTGATCGTTACCTTCAGTGCTTGACTTTTTCTGTATTTTGCAAGTGATGTTTCCTGATCGAAAGGTATGTAGGCCTTTAACTATCTTAAGACTGTAGCAGTAATCATATCAGAACGTGCAAAAGCAAAATGAAACCTGATGAAAATAGAAAAGAATGCTTCCATTTAAAGATCTACAAATTCTAGAAAACGCCACCAGATGTATTTTTTTTAAATGTCACTGGTTTTTCTAACTGACTTATGCAGGCTGCAATTGAATGATCATAAGCGTAATTTTTAACTTTACACAAATCATTATCACCTATGAATGTTACAGAAGATTTAACTATTTTGCTCTTAATGTTTTCGAAATCATCTGCAACCGGTGATTTCAAAGGAAATGTTTTAGATTTAAGATTCCATGCAAAAAACGATAACCCTTAGGTAAAGGAGACGCAGGTCTACTAAAACCTGGTTTCATAGTTCGACTTTTAATTAATTAATAAGTAACCAAATAGTTTTGCAGTTCTCGAATTTGGGTACAAGTATACTTGGGCTCTCCAGGTAGACCTTCTTTCTTTAATACCACCTTCAGAAATGAGTTTGTTTATTTTTGTTTAGTAAAATCTGTATTTTCTGTTGTATAGCACGAAGATTGAGTTTGTTATCTCATGGCAAGTTACCAAAAAGAGTTCGTGGCTTCACTATAGCTACAATTTGATTATATACACACCTATGGTCACCAAAACTGATTTCTACTTTAGAGTGCTGCAATTATATGCAGTGTGAATTATACCACATGGCGAAAAATGAAAATTCGTATTTAGTTTGACATTCTGGGCATAAAATACGAAATAGGAGTAACTTTCTTTTCCGATCGTGCTTCGTTTTTGAGATACTGTAACGCGCGATTAATGGAATATACAAGAAAAATCTCGAACTATCCAGTCGACCGTCGAATGTGCGAGAAAAGGCGCGAACCTTCTAGGCTCATCGAGAGAAACGTCTAATCATTCAATCAAGTTGTTATTCAAAAATTCCAGAATTTGTATTGGCAGCAGACAACTAACCATTGAAAATCCCACAGAATATGTTGATGGAAAATATGTGCAAATGAAAAGTGTTGATATCATTTGGGGTGAAAGTAACTATGTCAGATCCGAATAAAATTGTGATCTTGCTTGAGCTGTCTGAGAAGTCATCGAGAAAATGCTAATCTATGTTTTTCATCTCTTGGTTGTTCTTCTAGTACTAATAGCTGGTTCGTCAAACACTACGTCAATTACTTCTTCTTCTCTTGCAGTGTTATACCTTAAATCTACACCACCAGTGTGCCAGTCTTTAAAATGTGTCAGAAAATACACGACAAGTTGGCTAACGTCTATTGCATTTTTGACAAAATTTGTATCATCTTTAATCAATGCAATGTAGCAACAACTGTCAAAACCTAGTAATCAATTTGTCTGTATCTACTTGATTTCGATGGCTTGAATTTTAATGAAAAACAAATTAACTTTGAAAAACGTTTTGCCTAGATATCCCAAAAACGAAGCACGATCGGGAAAAAAGTTATTTTATATTTTATGTTTAGAATGTCAAACTGAATACAAATTTTTATTTTGTCAGCATAAAAATTATTGTTACACTGGCGATTCGTCAATTTAATTTTTACAACACTGTGACTGCTTATGAGTAAAAGGATTCCTGATTAGATTTCTTACTTTGACAGAACTTAGAAGTGTCCGCTTCTCTGGCACTTTTTGCAGATAGAAGATGGCGTGATGAATGATATATTATGCTTTTTGTCATTGCAAAAAAATAGTTTACACTTAAAGTTGTTAAAAATGTATTAGCTTAGAGAAAGCAGTTAGAATCATCAAAACAAAACAAAACAGAAGAGCAAAATGGAAACACATGAATATCAATGCGGAGCACCGATTTGCAAAATAAACTAGACTGAACAGTTTTGCATTTCTGCTCTGATGAGTTACACTGCCTTATCTAACTGATACGTTTTTAATTGATTTTTTTTGTTCTAACATCTCTCCAATTTCTCTTTTTGGATATAACATGGTACTTTTCTTTTATCCTACA
>VTPC01088721.1:0-16630 GCA_011009095.1 Ignelater luminosus
TTCAAATGCCCTTGTAGTTTGCTTACTGTCTAAAATAATATAAGTTTATTTTTAATGATAACGATCTTTTTTATTTATATTTTAATTGTTATTAACAGGTTTAGGCCTTTATTTAATAAAACGAAGTTAGTTTCAAGTTTTCGTATAATATTTATATTTCTTCAGGGAGATCTACAGTAATTATAAACTAATATATTGTTAAAATTAAGAATATTATTTATACTTACAATTGTAAAAAAAAGAAAAGATTTTTTTAATATGTTTTTGGCAGGAGGTTTGAGGTTATTATAATCAAAGAGCTATGCTTTGCAGTAAAACATAAATTAAATTCTAACCATTATATAGTTTCTTAACTAAACTTTTGCCAATTGTTCAGCTGGTAGTCGAAGCAATGGAAGATAAAAGATAGGCTGACGCTATGTACAGATTTCTTTTAGGCTTCTGATAAGGTGAATCATAGCACTCTATTAATAAATTTGGAACACTTTGATGTGCATCATTTTTAGAAATCGAAAGTAGTAAGCATTGACAAGTGTATACCAAGAATGATTTGAGTAATTTTCAGAATCCTGCAAGGTTCAGCCTTAGCACATTTTTTTTAACAATATTGATTATTGCTTTGTCAATTCAAACTTTTTACTGTACGCAAATGATCTAAAGATATTCATAATTATATAAAATGTTAACGACCAAAACCTAATATTTCAGAAAGATTTTGATAGCTTTTGTTCTTTCTGTGAAAGAAATAATCTACACCTAAACATTAATAAATGTTTTACTACAGCCTTTATACTAGAAAAACGACTTCTATTGCTTCTGACTATCACTTAAACAATCTACCTCTGCAGAGAGTATAACAAATAAAGAATTTGGATGTAGTTCTTGATCTAAGAATGCCTTTTATCTCTCATATTGATTCTAATCCATAAAGCTCTGAGAAAATTGGGTTGTTTAATGAGAAATGTTAAACCTTTTAGGAATAGTAGCACTTATTTATGTATAACGTTACTACAATGCTATTGTATGAAGCAATTTGAAATACCTACCAACAAACAAAAATAAAAAGGCCAGATGCTGGCCACATAGCATTCTGCCATTAGTACCCCGTACTGGTACGATATTGGCAAACAGCCTGATCATATAGGTCACACTGGCCAGAAGCAGGGCCAATGCTTTACCAGGCAACTCGCCATCAAGGGCCTTTTACAGTGCCAGTGCAGTGCCAGTAGGTTTACACAGTGATGGTGTTCTTCTGGCCCACACTACATGAAATACACACACATTTTATATTTTACCTTCACAGTCCCAACAGTATACCAGTACTAAAACAAATGATCCTGTCCGAAGAAAGAACGCTTAGGCTAATTTTTGATTTTTAAATAAAACTTACTTTAAATTTTTTAAATTTTACCCATAAGTATCCTTTCTTTGAACAAGGTCACATATGCCTTTTATTAAGTTTTTGTTATTCTAAACTAAGTCAATAAATAACAGAAGCATATAATTTTATACTTCTATAATTTATAATAAATATAAACACAAAAATCCTACAGTCTCCCCACAAATAAAAGTTCAAATGATCGTGCAAGCATTGATCATTATTTTCGTCCTTGTTTGGCCTCATCGGTAGAGGATAATGACAGTCAATACTTGCCTGCTTCATGCTGGGTATATACAAAGCTAATACAACATTAGCAGCATGAAAATAGTAAGGCGCCATATAATAGCAATGGCTCGATATGACGATGATGTTTTTATTCAAAAATTAAATATTTCCAAAATGGGAAATATAGAGAGAATTGTTCTAATTTTTAGTGGAGTTTATATGCATAATAAATAAACTTAATATTTGGCCGTTTGCTGGGTGCGCTGCGGTTGTTACGGTTACTATACAGTATGCCCAAAAAGTAAGGAATATCCTATTTATCTCAGTAAATATGCATTTTATAGAAAAATGTTTCCTATAAAAGTTGTTTAGTGTTTAGTTTTACATTACAGGCAATACCAAATAACTATTTTAAAAAAAAACAAAAGCGCAACGAATAATGCTTTAATTTTTTTAATGGGTAGGTATCCCTTTATTGTACTCATTTGATAGAGAATGAAGCGAAAAGTTATTTGTTTAATTAATTTAAGCATTTTAATTAACGTGAGGATAACAAAGTTACAAAAATACGACTTGCTATGGATCATTTATCAGAAAAACATGGTATCGAAATTTTAATGATACTGGAATATGAAGACAGAAGGAGAACACAGGAGGAAGTTTACAATTTGTTTAATAACGTGCACCCCGAATACCATATTTCTCAGTCTACTGTAAGTAAAATTTTGCATAAATTTCATGAGACGGGTTCTGTCAAATATTGTCCAAAAACGAGCAGACCTAAGGCTCTAAATAATGAACAACGTGAAGAAGAAGTGGCATCCGTATAAACCTTGTATAGTTCAAGAATTATTAGAAGATGATTTAGATCGAAGATTGCAATTTTGCGAAGAAACAACACATAGGCTTCAGGAAAATGCAAATTTTCATAAAAATATCCTCTTCACTGATGAGGCAACGTTTTGTTTGAATGGTACCATTAACAAACAAAACACGCGCTACTGGTCTTCGCTAAATCCTGGCTGGTATGTAGAAGGGCACACCTAATATCAGTAGAAAGTCAATGTCTGGGCAGAAATTATTGGAACCCAAATTTTGGGACCTTTTTTTATAGAACATAATTTAACAGCGGATGCTTATCTAGATTTTTTAAGATTTGATTTAGTTCCTGCTTTAGCTGTTCTATTTCCTAACGAACTAGATCCAGATGTACCCCATAACAGAATATGGTTGCAACAAGACGGGGCTTCTCCTCATTTCGGAATTAATGTCTGACAGTTTCTTGATAATACTTTCCCTTATCGATGGATAGGCAGAAGAGGTGCAGTAGAATGGCCAGCTTGCTCGCCGGATTTAAATCGACTTGATTTCTTTCTGTGGCGCCATCTCAAAAATGAGATTTATATCGATATATCTGAAGATACTGAAACTCTAAACGACCGTATTAGAACAGAGATTAGAGCTATCACACCAAAAACGATTCAAAATGCAATAAACGAATTTGAAACACGACTTTATCATTGCCAAGCTGTAAATGGTGCACACCTCGAACACCTTCTATAAACTGTAGAGTGTAGTTATGCAAAATTTTCAATTCGTAACAGATGAATATTGAAATAAACTTTAAAACTAGTGGTAAAGTGTGTTTTGTTTTACCGGTAACCGCGGCATGTTTAGTAGTGCCGAATGTTTTTAGAATCACGTAAAGCGTGCTTTACCGGTACTGCCGACAATACCCAACGCTCATTCCCAACACCCATGATGTTTTAACACAATTCTATGCACATTTGTAAGGCTTGAGTGATATAAATCGATAGCGTCGTCATTGTACGTGATATTCGCCGTGAAAAACTAACTGGCTTCGATTTATTTCGATTTTTCCACCGCCAGTGTGTAATTGAGAGTTACCTTGGTTTTTTGGTTTTTTTGAGTGCTTCTCAATTTAGCTTTGGAAGGCTTGTGTGAAACTGTCCATCATTGTTTCCTCGAAATCGTTCGCTTCGATGGGCATAAAAGTCCACCTGCACCTTGGTAATCCGAATTTTTTTCTATATTATATCATATCGACGCCTATAGCGTAAATTGTTCTTTTGTTTCAGAACTTTAACTTCATTTTTGATCTCTAATTCTTAATCTTTTTTGTCGTCTTCTCCCTTCCTTCCGTTTTGGTGCTTACCATTCGGCGGGTGTCCCGTCGAATTACGAGCTGAGGATCGGTCCCGTCCTGCAGGAAGGCACGCTTCTTACCATCTGTGGCAGTCAACGCATCTACTGTAATGAAATTGTTAACCATTTACTCTCTTTAATTTTATTCCTTTAGTTTTCAGTTCTTTTTTTTTGTTTTTCCCAACTTAATTTTTCTTTCCCATCCAATCCGTTAATTTACAATTTACCTAGATTTTAAACATTTTAAAATCATTTGGTAATATTTAAATTCACAATTATTTGCATTTAAAATTCGTTCATATAAATCAATGTTAAAAATTTGTACGGTCAAGATTAGCTAATCACCACCAATGCAACGTTCTTATACCTGTAGTAATCACATTTTAGAACTAATCAGCACGCTTGCTATTGTGCTATTTGTTACTGATTTTATTTTGTTATAATCTTTATATATGTGTTAATTAATGGAAATTTTTCGAACCTTGCTCTATTTTCCTTTCCTCCAGCCTTTTATCTCTTCTTTTAAATTGTTATCTCATTTGTGATAACAAAGGCAGCTAATTTAAAGTATTGTTAAGTTTTGGCTTCATTTTATAGAATCCACTCTTTAGCCGGGTGAATGAGCGTCCAAATATATTAGTTGATTAGATATATAAATTTATTATAACGCAGGTTTTCCCATATCTTTACTAATTTTGTTCATGTGATAAAACTTTAGCTTGGCGTATAGTTTGTAATATTTCTGAATAAATATATAACTGTTTCTACTATTAACAATAGATTTAATTAGAGACAAATAAAAATAAAAAAAATAAAAACAAAAAATTTATTGTTATTCGTGTAGAGAATCCTTTTGGAACTTCACTGACTTTTTTATCACAGTACCTTGGATAAAATAGTGTGAAAATACCTTTTTTAGACAACCCTCTGTGAAAGCTGCTATATGGACTGCAGCAGCCTACTCATGACAACCTACGAAATTTGGAATTATCAACATTGTTACGATATGAAAATATCGTTACTTTCATATCGTAACAAGAAAAGATTTTGAAAAGGTTTGGGCATAATGTTGGGGTCGTCTAAAAGATAGTATTCAGAACTCGTTTGAAAATGCTATATCGTTGCTAGTGTGAAATTTCCAACCCGTCTAGCACCTCATTCGTAAATATTCACATTCGATTTTTAATTGTGAGAACTACTATTTTCTGCAGACTGTAGGAGAACCAGCAGTCTTTTATAATCTGAAACTCTTGGGGTCATTAAGATCATTTTACCAATATGAAGATAGGCTAGTATTTGAGTTTCAGTAAATTTTATAATAGTAATAGTTTGTGTCACCCTGGTCCATTAGACTATATAAAGGAAAGAGAAGAAATCGCTACTCACATCATCTGGCTTTGGGAAATGGGTGACAACTAATGTAATCTAAAAATGTTTCAATTTTTTGTTTTTATAGATAGTTCTTTTAATAATTGGAAACTATATTTGGTAATCACAATGACAACTATAATACGCTAAGTGTCTTGCCTACCTACCTACTTAAATTGGGCACACTGCACATTACAGATTATTAGTTATGATATGTTACTAGATAGACACTAGGCAAAGCCTTAATCTATTTGGGGCACATTTTTCATTGCCTTCACAAAATAGTGCCAACACTAACCACGGCCCATTTTTCCAGCTTTCTTGCGAACACATTGCGGCCAAATTGATATTATAATATATGAGCGCTGTTTTCCTCTTCACCTTCATAAAAATAAAGTGAAAAACGTCATTAAAGAGTTAAAGAGGAAAAGGAAGAATCACATTTTTTTTTATTAGTCAGGAATTTTTGAACTACCATTGAATTTTGATGTTTGATACTTACAGTTGTATTAATAATATAGTCTTATATTATTTTAGACAGTACGCAAACTATAAGGGTAGTTGAACTGAGGAAACAACATCAATGTGGTGAGTTTCCGGAAGCAGTGTTTGGCAGGTGTAGACGTTCTTATGTCTCTTCTTTCTTGCTTAGGAAGATTTAGATTTATTTACACTAAAACACAAATAATTAGTTTGTTCTTTGAAAGACTTATTAGCAACATAATATATTGATATCAATAAGAACGTTCTTCAGAAGTGTACTTAACTATAACTTCTTCATTATGTTTCTTATTATTATTAGACAATCCATAATTTACAGCGTAGGCATTTGCTGCCACAAAAAAGTTCTAAATTCCTTTTTACGTATTACTGTACCATTATCAACTTTCTTCAAGCCAGTTTAGTGTTTTCTAATATATCCTAATTTACTATTCTCCTTCTTAATGCGTTAAGAAACACTCTAGACATTAAACTAAACAGAAAGAAATGAAAAAATAAAAACTTTCAGTAAAACCTCTCACTTTTTCTTTACTGTTTTTGATAATAAATACTATAAACAATTACATTAAGAAAAAACAATAAGCACATAAGCATATATTTGAAATGTCACTGAATACTTTAGTAATACTTTTTATATTATTTATTTTGCATAAGATTAGCTTTTGTCATCTAAACAGAATACATTTACCCCCTGAAGAAGAATCTTATCAAGATTGCATTGTTCATATGATAAATACTTTGTTCAAACCTGAGGAAACTGTAAATTTCATTTCTGGAAATCAGAGAAATGTTTGGGTACCACAAACCATTGAACATCCTTTCATGGTGTACATCTTAGAGAAACCTACAAAACTAATTTTAAAATCCTCTAATAATTACATAATTTACACCGACAATGAACTTTATACTTTAAATGTTACTTTGATAAAACTTAAAAGCAGCAATATCTGGAATAGAAGTGCAAGCCCAAGAGGAACTTTTGTAGTTATTAGCACTTCAAAACAGTTGAAGCAAATGTTTGAACTATTTTGGAATCTCGACATCACTAATGTCATAATAGTCAATTTGAAAAGAGCTAAAGAGTCACCGAAACTGTATACTTTTACTTTATCAAACTGTAGACAACACATCAAAATACATTTTGTTGAAGTTTGTAGTGACAATTCAAAAATTGTTTTTAATCGCCAAATAAGAAATTTAAGCGGATGTAACATCACAGTAGTGAGAACCCATCAGTTAACAAAAGATTTACATATATCTGGTACAACACCAGGTATTACGGCATATGTTATCAGTTTAGTGGGCAATGCTTTAGGAGCTACCACAATCTTTGCCGTCACATCTGATGAAGCACGAGCATTAAATGACAAAAGCCAAGATATAATTATGTCTATATCTTTCTTGCGTACACCCCACATATACGATCAATTTGATTGCAGTGACATAATCGCAACTCGTGATTCCGTCTGGCTCATTCCCAAAGCACCCCCACTTGATAAAATTAAAATTCTTTTCATAGCTTTTAACAAAATGATTTGGACAATTAGCATAGTAATGCTTATTTTAATCTGTCTAATGTGGAAGTTTATTTTGCATTTTGTTGACGAAATAAGATACTTCGAAAGGTTTTCCACAAATTGTTTAGTGATACTTAAAGTTACAATGGGTATCTCGGCAATGTTTTTACCAAAAAGTACGAGTCTGCGTGTCCTAATCATATGTTGTTTGTTCTATAACTTGCAAATCGTAACTTTATATAAAGCAAGATTAATTGACATTTTGACAGACCCTGGTTACGAATCTCCGATAAAAAGTGTGGAAGAATTAGGAAAATCTCCTTACAAGGTTTATGACCTCAACACCTCTTCAATAGTGTATCCAAAGGAGTTGGCAGAAAAGTATGTGGGTTTACCATATTTAAATATCACTAAGTGGGTAACGGATATAGCTTACTGTCGTAATAGTACAGCGATTATGGACTCCAAAATTCTTGATTTGTTTCCTGGCCTGCGTTCCAAAATAGATACAATGAATACAGGTTACCCAATAGACCAGATGATTGTGGTCATGAGGAAAGGGCATTATTTTATGGAAACTTTCAACAAATTAGCCTCAACAATAATTGAAGGCGGAATCAAACAGAAGATTTTATTAGACGCTGCTGTGCCACAATTCGTTAACGAGGAAGATACATCGACTTGTGTGCTTACCTGGAGTCATGTAAGTGGGATTTCTGTTTGGTGGATTGCAGGTTTGGTAGCTGGCTTAATAGCATTTCTAATGGAAACAGCAGCGGAGATATTGAGGAAATTAGGGGAAGAAGCCCGTATGTTAAGGGCAGTGAGATATACGTATATATTTGTATTATGTAGAAGAATGTAAATATATAAAAATGTAAGTTCTGGTTTTAATTAAATTTCTGAAATTTGTTTTTTTATTTAATCAATCTACATAACTTTTAGCAGTAGACTTTAATTCATTTATTTAGTAATTTGATTCTTTTTACCAAACATACATTACATTACATTACTTTACATTATTTGTACTGTGGTTTCAAGTCAATTATATACAGTGTGTCCACATTTCGATGCTCACTATTAGGATCTCTGAAATTGTAAGAGATACGAAGTCGGTTAAATTAGAAAAGATTTGGCTGTTTTAAAGATCAATTTACTTATACTTTTGTTTTTTCAAAAATAATCACGGTTTACTATATATTTGCTAAAAACAAAATTATCGTATTTTTTTAAAAATATAAAGCATTTCCCACTTAGTGTACCATGGCTTTAAACATATAAACATCATTGATTTTTGTCAGGTAAATTACATTTGTTATGTAACAATTGCTAAAACAAAACAAAAGACGCTTTAAACATACTTTACTGAGCATTCACAGATAGCATCAAATAAGCAGCTAATGCCCCATAAAAACGTATTTATTTTGTTTTAGCAATTTTTGCATAACAAATGTATTTCTTTGATAAAACTCTACGACTTTGTGTGTTAGATGTCAGGGTACACCATATGAAAAATGATTTTCACTTAATAACTCGGTAAAACAAAAGATTAGCTAGGTCAAATCATGTATCACTGAAAAGCATTCAAGGCGTGCAGTTCCGTAATATGGAAATCAAGTAGACGTTTCACCGACAAAGTAAAACAAAAGACAATTGCGAAAATAATTTTTTGTGTTTCAGAGTAAATTCTCTAAAAGACCCTCTTTGCTGTTCTTTTCTATATTTGCTCGTTCTTGAGATATTTCACTTAAAAAAAAATAAGATAATTTCGTTTTTAGTAAATATCTAGTAAGCCGTGAACTTTCTTGAAAAAAGAAAAGCATAAGTAAACTGATCTCCAAAATAGCCAAATCTTTTCTAATTTAACCGACTTCGTATCATTTACAATTTCCGAGATCCCAAAAGTGAGCATCGAAATGTGGACACACTGTATAAATATTTTCTTCGTTTACGTAATTATACCAGATTTTTGAAATTATAAATATCATTTGGTTGGGAATTACATAGTATGTTTGACGAGAAAATTTGTAACTTGAGCTTTTGCTAATTATTTTAGAAACCGGCAACTTATTCTTAGTAAACAAAGAACTTGAAATTTGATAGGTGTCGGGACATCCTTAACTAGGTCTAGGATTAAAAGAAAACCCAAACCTGCATATCAATCAAATATCGGAAGATTAGTATCAAACAGAGGAGGCGCCACAATGGCTTTTTCTGAAAACAGGGAATCCAGGAGCCTTTTAGAAAGCTTGTCTCTCTAAATGACACCCATAAGTAATAGATGGTACTTTATTTTAGAACTAACTTGCAGTCAAGCTTAATTTTCTAACTGTAACTCTCTTTTTTGCATAACATCAGTAGAATAGTTGGTACGACTTTTACATATGCCCTATTAATAAAGGTTTAAAAATAAAGCAGCGACATACCTATAGATAGTTAATGTGGAATTATTTGGATAACTAGTTAATCATTAAAACAATATGCAAAAACTAAAAATAGTTCTAATATAAATACACGTTGACAATAATGTGAAAATCCAATTGGGTGTTACATACACCCACCTAATAAAATCATTTACCGCTTTTTCAATTATTAATAGTTGATAATTACGACAGAAAATACTCTTAGAGATTTAATAACTCGTACAGTTACATATAATAAAATTTTCGCAGTTACACAAAGACAAGTTAAAATTACAATGTACTTCAAACATGGTGTACGCCCAACGCTTGTAGAATTAAATCAATACAAATTTCAACTGATGGTTATTCCCTGACTCCTTGCAGAGTCAATATTGAAAAAGAATCCAGATTTTATTTCACAATGAAAAACTATAGGGGCGTTTCTTAAAGTTTTTCAATTCCATATGGATTTTCACAGTCGAATCTTGATATCAGCCGTTATAACAGTTGAATGATAAATACTTTTTCTACTTGTTTAGGTTTTAGAAAAATTTGAAATAAACCAAAATAGAAATATTAACTTTAATAATAGAAAAACTACCATAATTTGTAAACTTCAGACATTAGAAAATACACATAAAGTTTTGGGACACCAGATTTCAACATCGATTTGGCATAAATGTATGGGCTGGTATCATTGATGGTCACTTAATTGGATCCTATATGATGCTCAGAACTAGTTAGAGTTTGCATAAAAAACGCTGCTTATTCTTATGGAAGGAACATGTGGTTTCAGCAAGGTGGGGTTTTATCCATGCTGCAGGTCCGGTAACAGCTTAGGTGAATAACAAATACCATCAACGATAGATTAGATAATACTTGCAAAAAACTGACAGTACTAATCCAGTTCACTTACGGACTTCATTAGTGCAATCGGATTATGTTTTCAGTTATAAACAAAATCAAAGTTGTAAATCAAACAGCATTGACCTATAAAATTAAGTAAACTGAAGATATTAGTATTTTATTTTAAATTTTCTTTTTTTTGTTACTTTTTATTTTTATAAATCAATTGTATAAAACTCTCAGAAATGCACGAAATATAAAATTAGAATGATTATCAATACAGTTACATGTTACGAGATCTTTTTAGATTTTTTCGAAAAAATATTACATTGAAAGTGCTTGATAACTACTTCTATAGAAAACACTATCAGTGCAAACACTAGTCCAGCGATCCACCAGATAAATATCCCACCTAGGTGATGCATCGTAAGCACAGATTTTGTCATATCTTCATCTTTAATAAAATGCTGCACAATAGCATCTGATACAATCTTCTGCTTGAACCCACCTTCAATTATTCTTCTAACGATTTCATTGAAAATGTCCATAAAATAATGCCCTTTTCTCATGGTTACAGTTACTTCTGCTTTTGGATAAGATTGAGGTATTGTATCTATCTTAGAATGCAATGCAGGGTACATACTGTAACCGCTGCTATCGAAAACTGTTGCACAATTGCGAAAGTAAGCTATATGCATTATCCATGTGGTTATATTCAACGGTGTAATTACATATTTGCCATCTAGTTCTTTGGGATATGCTCCAAAAGTTGCATTGATTGCATATATTTTATAAGGAGACCGTGCTAATTCTTCCATAGTAGTTATGGAAGGTTCACGACCAGGATCTACCAGAACATTGATTAATTTTGCTTTAAACAATGTTGTAATTTGAGTAGTATAAAGCACGCAAAAGTAGACTAGAACACGTAGGCTTGCACGTTTTGGCATAAAAGATATTGGATTGCCTAGTACAAGTTCAAACATTATTAAGAAGTATGTGAAAAGACTTTTGAGATGCCGTCTTTCTTCCAGAATATAGAAAATTAGCCACCACGTTACAGATATTAACACAAACACCGATGCTATCATAAGCCAAAATGTCTTCTTAAAAACCATTAAAATAGTGTATATTTTTGCAATAGGTGGAGCTTTAGGAACCAACCAGATAATATCATCCATTACTATTAGATCGCTATAATCAAACTTATCCTGTATGAGGAGTAAACGTGTTGCAGCTACAGCCACTGTTATATTTTGGCTTTTCTCATTTAAAGCTTCCTCCACATCCACTGCAACAGCAAACGACGTATTCATTTTTAAGGTTTCTCCTACTAAATGTATTAAATTTGCTGAAATTCCAGGAGTTGCACCGCCCGCTTTTAAATTTGTTGATAACTGATATTGTTCTACCACTGTGATGTTGCATCCGCTTAAATTTCTTATTTTTGGATTAAATGTAATGTTTAGATTTTCCCTGCACATTGCTATAAAGGTTGTTTTAAAATCTTGTCCGCAACCTAACAGACTATAAGAGTACAGTTCGGGTAAGTTTTTGATGTTTGCAAAATGAACTAGTATAACATTCGTAATGCCAAAGCTCCAGAGAAGTTTAAATATTTCCTTAAATTGTTTGGAAGTAGTAACGATGATATATTTGCCTCTTGGGCTTCCACTTTCATTCCATATGTTGCTATTTTTTGAATTTTGTTAAAACGAAATTTAAACTCACGATTTCATTACTGTAGATGACATAATTGTAATACGACTTTAAAATTAATTTTATGGGATTTTCTAAGGTGTTTACCATAAATGGGTGTTTAATATTGTTAGGAATCCAAATGTTTCTGTGATTTTCAGACAGGAAATTTACAGTTTCATCAACTCGGAACAAACTATTAATTAGATGATAACTGCAATCTTTGTAAGGTTCTGTGGCACTGAACAATTCTATATTTAAATAGACAGGATTAATTGTGTGTAAAATAAATAATGTAATAGGTGTTACAATTCTTAATGTCATTATGATTGTATGATTTGCATCTTTGAATTTATTATACCCAGAGTAAGTAGAAAAACACTAGTGCAGTGTTCTATGAATTACATTTTTCTAATAATGTTCCAAGTTATAGTAGACTGTCTAATGGCATTGAAGCTGCAATAAAAAAGTTATAGTAAGTTGGTTAAAAGTAACTTGATAGAATTTTTTTATTAGATTATTAGAGTACTAATGAGATTTCAATGAACACACGTTTTTGATTTCAGTCTTTTATGAGAACGCGTTAGTTATCTTCGTATCTTAAGTAGATCTCAAAATTTGAAAAAAGTAGTATTACGTAGGCTTAGCAAACTGAAAATGTATTTGGAAATGTCTTAAATGATGCAGAATGATCTTCTGACATCGTATATACATAAAAAGAGAGGTTTTTCAGTAGAGAATAATAACGTATATGAAGTACTTTATATTTATTTAACAAACATCATATACGTTGACTCAGTGACGCCCCACAAACAGTGTAGGCTCTTGCATAAAATGTATACCCAGTCTAATTATGTAACTAACAATATGGCAAAGGCATATTTGTCCGAAACGATTTTAGTATGCCAAGCTTTGTCACGCAAAAATTGTTTCTCCGCCTAAATCTCTTTCTTCTCTTTTCACTTTGATTAATCTGTTAGAACAGGGCAAGCGCCAAGTATTTTGATGTAGAAGAAATTCAGACTATTTTTCTACGTAATGGTTCTTTAGAATGTCCTTGAGATATCCGATGTTCCCTCCCTCCAATGAGATCTAAAGCCTTGAATTACAACTTTAATATTTTCATTCCGGTTATTCTGTTTACCTTATTTACCCATTAAGAAATAGATGGTAGTGCCTAAATTAAGGTTTAGTAAAAAGCACAAAATTGAGGTGAAGCTAGTAATGATACTAATGTTGAGGACTTTACGAATTTGTAAGATAGTAAAAGAGTAAAACATGTTTTGTTTAATATAATGAGAATCAAAATGGAATAGTTATGCTTTTTTTTTTAGTTAAGTACACCTTCTACAAACTTTCTTATTAATATCAATATGTTATTTATGGGTATAGTTTATGTACTACTAGACAAACTATATCTTTATGTATTTCTATAAATGCTGCTAATTATAGTCTTATTTCTTCTTTTTTGGCCCATTCTCGTTGGGAATTTGTGCCGCTCTGGAGTTTACAAATTTATTTGTCGGGGTGGATTACTCCCCCTTATTCTTTCTTGCCCAGAAATTCTTGTCTGGTTTAATGGTTTGAGTTATTTTCTTTCATCTTTTCCTGTTACGCGCCTTTTCCTTCCAGTTATTTATATTAATTGTTCTCTCTTGCTTTATCCTCTATATCTTCTCATTCTGTGATTTGCTTAATCATTTTATTTTTGTTTCTTTCTATGTGCCCTACCCATGCGACTCTTTGTGATTTAATAGTTCTTATTATGCCTTCTTCGCCCATGGTCCATCCTTGCTCTATATTAATCTTAGAAACCTTTTCTCCATTACTCTCATCCGTTCTTCATCTTTTTTGTGTAAAAGTTTGTGTCTCTACTGCATAAGTCACAGCTGGTTTTATTAATCCCTTATAGAGTCTTATTTTTGTTTTTGCTGATCTTTTTATTTTTTAGTGTAGGTTTGTAATAGTGATACAACTTATATCTTGTTTGTATTCTTTGTTTTACATTATGACATCTTACGATTTTATAAATAATTTGTATCTCTAGATACTTTGGTTGATTTGTTATATTTTTCCTAATACATTCTCCAGGCCTGTAGTACAGCAGGTAGCTGGCACAGTGCTTCTTTACCTTACAGCTGTATTTGTCTGGAAACAATTTATATAAACTTTTTTTGTGGTTACGCTACTACTTTCTTGGGTATGTGTATACTTTCCATGCCTTCTAATAAGGTCTGTTTTCTCACTTTATCGAAAAGCAGTTTTAAAGTCTATAAACAGCATATTATGTAGTGTATATTGCTACTTCTCTACTTTGCCAAGATCCTCTTTATTTGTCTCAGGGTCCAGTCACTTGTTACTATATTAAGAAAACAAACTTATAGTTCTCTTATTCGAAGCTTAATGCACAGTAAGTAGGGTAGCAATCAAAAACAACTAGATATGATTAACCAACAAAAAGTTTACTCAATCGTTATGGTGCTAGAGACTTGCAGAAATAATTTAATACATAATGTAAAACGATTATCAGTACGTTATCAAAATTTAGTAAAGTTACCTGAAGATTGCATAGAGGTTCTCATATGATTGTATAAAAATAATATTATCGATAATAATAGTTGTTAAGAATACATTATGATAAAAATATCAAGATCAAATATTAAATAAATACAGTGCGGTAACACCATAACAAATAATTCTTAAAACATAATAAAGAAATGAAAATTTTTACAATACAGTAGTATCAAGCCGATAATATTTCAGTTCTTCATTTGTGGTAATATAAATTGACAGGCTGCTCTTTGAGACCAACTTAAACGATTTCAACAAGGATCCAGAATGGACTTAATCGCTATTAGAGGAGGTAGCTTTTCGGAGTGTAAAAACCATTATGCGGGAACGGTTTCCAGGTTGAATCTTCACGCGATGCATATAAAATGCATGCAAAAAAAAACCTATGGATAATGAAAGCATTTCAAAGAAACATTCTGACAAAACATTTATGGCCAAAGAAATTCACATACGTTGTAGAACATTTATTGAAAATTTGCTTCAGATATTTACTTATTTATTTACCTTCAACGATATGAATATTGTTAACAACTTGAGAAGTCTTCTTTAATCCCAGAGAAATCTAGATGACTATCCTCAGCCATAAAATAAGAGGATGACAGATTCTCGTTTATAAAATCTTCCCTAACACAGGCTAAAAAGATGTTCACATGATAAACGTGACCGGAAGTGAGTGTCTTTTGTTTAGTGTCGGTACTTTACTCACATCAACTAGCTCCGGAAAATAGGTACTAGTAGCTCCCTCTCTACGGCATAATTTGAATCACAAAAACTAGAATTTCACAAGTGCTACCAACGGTAAGATGTAGTAAGTGAAAGTTTCAAGGTAACGTAAGGTTAACTAATTACTAAAAGTATAAAGAAGTTCTTGCCAAAGTGACAACTAATGCAGTCCAGGAATTTTTTAATTTTTTGTTTTCCATATATCCCTTTTAAAAATTGGAAACTATATTTAGTAATCACAAAGATAACTATAATACGCAAAGTGTCTTGTCTACCTACCTGTAGCCTCTTAAATTGGGCACACGTACATTACAGATTATTACTTATGATATGATACTCGATGGACACCAGACAAAGACTTAATCTATTTGGCGCACATCTTTCACTGCCTTCCAAAAATAGTGAACCGGCGCCTATTTTTGCAGCTTTCTCGACAGCACATTGTAGCCAAATTGTATACAGGGTCGCTAAAAAGTATGGAAACACGCTACCCCCGCAGAAACGACAGGAGTTAGACAAATGCAATTTGGAGAGCTTAAAATAGGGATGTTTGGCCATGTTTTGCGAAGGTAAGTAAAAACAAATCTTCAATTGTTTTGGAGATAATCGCTGTTCTTTTGTCAGGGGTTTTCCTATCAAAAAGTATGGAAACACGCTATTCCTGCAAAAACGGTAAGAGATAGACAGTTGAGATTTGGGGATGTTAAAGTAGGCATTGTTGGCCATGTTGGCCATGTTTTGCAAAGAGAGTTAGGATCAAATCTTCAATTGGTTTTTCGTACGGCCGCCATTTTGAATTTCTTTAAATGGATCACCCTGTCTATGACCCTATATTTCGATGGGGATCTGAAAGGCAAATTCAATAATATAAGGGTTGCTATACCTATCTTGAAACGTTTTGGAGATAATCGCTGTTCTTTAGTCAAGGACTTCTCAACTTCAAGAACGGATTCGTAATGCAAGTAGTTCTCCCCAATTAATTGCAAAATTCCTCACCAACATTTCAAAAGAGATTGTTTCATTGCCAAGAAGTTAACGCAGCGCATTCTGAACACTTTTTATAAAATTATATTGTGTTCGTGTTATTATCAATTGGTCTCTATTTGGTCTTATTCCACCTTTTTAGTTTGTTCTAGCATAGATCTATTATTTTAAATAAGTAGGCTAAGGGCAAAATTTGTACGGTTTTTTTTACTTTAATTATTTATAAAACAATCGCGCATCATTTTTTT
>VTPC01088725.1:13986-25258 GCA_011009095.1 Ignelater luminosus
AAAAATTGAAATGTACTATTAACTGGCAGAATAAACTAAGAAGAGCAAGAAAAGCGGAAAGAAGAAACAAAATAAAGATGACAATGGAAAATAAAAGGTTGGAGGGGATCAAAGTCAATAGAAAATTTAAAAATAAGACTAGAAAGAAAAATAAGGAATCAAGGTATAAAATTTTTAAGAAAGATAGTAAATCCAAAATAAGGATGGACAAATATAAAATGATAATGAAAGAACATTTGAAGAATTTACTATCAGGAGCCAGAGAGGAACAAAAAAATTACAAATACAGAAAAAGAAAAAAAATCAAAGAACTAGAATAAATGCTACAAGAGAATGTTAAAGTAAAATTAGAAGCCAATGTCGACAAAAATAACCAAAGAAGAATAGGGAACATTTTATATTAGGTTTAACAAGAAGGTATGAATGATGCTTGAATGAATGTGTTAAAGATAATTATAATGAGTTAATTAATTATTAATGAAGTATTGTTAAAATGATGATAATTATGAAGATTTGAATATGAAGTTAGTAAAATAATAATAATAATAATAAATGATTAATGAAATTGATAATAGTAAAAGAAAAGGTCAAAATATGATCCTTAATATGAAATAGTAAAAATAAAATATGATATTGAAGTAGATAAATGAGTTTAACGCAATTGCCACCATTTAGGTGACTGCCATTTAGGAAACTTAATTCCTCTATGGCTGGTAAATTTCGAAAAGCGGATAAACGTCGACAACATGTCAGGCACCAAGCAGTCCGCACGCCCGTCAACGGCGATGATGGTCTGGTGGCGACGGTGGAGCAGGCCGGAAGCAGGGTCCTCCAGAATCCCCGCTGATTTTGATGACCCATGTTCAGGTGGAATGCCCTAGGACAGCCAGCGAGCCGTCACACAGTGACGACGATTGTGGTAACACGATGCGGCGGTTCTTTTCAGAACGGTGTTGGAATTGTGTAGTGAGGGGTGTGAGAGTGTGTATATGTTAGAGTGGTGATGTGTGGGTGTCTAGGTGTGTATAGTGTGCCGTAGACTAGTGCAGTAACTGTTCCGGCATTCCGGAAAACTCTAGTGAGAACAGTGTGGCGGGTGATTGCGGAATGGGTGTGGTGTGCCGGGAATTATTGGCGGGAAGTTATTTGGCGGGAAGTGTAGTGGATAGGCGACGAATTTCCGGGCGCAGTGGAGTAGGTACCTTGAGGAGCCTCGGGCTCAAGGGTTTGGGTGGGAAAGGAATTGGGTTGGTCGCGACCCGGTAGCTACCCGGGCCGGTCGGATGAGGCTGAGATGAGTGGTGATGGTGGCCGGGCCTACGCACCCCTACGCAGGCACCGGTTGGTGGTGGAGCGGCCGTTGATCCATCTACTGCATCTTGGGTTGGGTTGGATATGTGGCGGTCGCGGCCCTCAAGCTCCCCAATTCTTGAAGATCGACGGTCGGGTGGGATGATGCAGCAGTGCGACCTCAAGTCGCCCCGTTGGCGGTGGAAATGGGCCAGGCCTGTGCCCCCCAATACACAGACTCTGGAGGGTGGGATGGCGGTAGCCCCCGACTACCGCGCTGTTGGTTGAGCCCGTACTGTTCGTCGCCGATGCACTACACTCGCGCTGGAGACCGGGTCGACTGCCTCGCTTCGCACTCGAGGCCGGACTGCGAGATAAATGAGGCAGGGGGTTAAGTTATATGAAGTAAACGTTACTATTAGAGAAAATAATTTTTGCAATTTCTTAAGAAGTTGTAGAAAATGATTTATATGAATGCAGCATGAATGAAAGATGGTTGTAAGATAGAGGAAAATAAGGAGGAAATGGGAAGGAAGTATGAAATAAAATAAAAATATCAAATGTTGAGCTAAAACGAATAAAAGAAAAATCTTGTATAAAATGCTAATAATGCTAACTAAACTTATAAAATTTTAAGTTTTTATTTTGTTAAAATAATGTAATGTCAAAGTGACAATTAACAACTAATTTATTCTAAGACCTTCAGGAGTCAAAGTAATGACTCGGCAGCGTTTCTTTGAAATTTTTAAAGAATTTATGCACTACCTGACAAAAGCACTGTATGTGTCTAATTATTAAAAAAATGTATTTAATTTTTTTAAAACATAATATTCTAGTGGATGAAAGCAGAAATCTGATAAAAGTGACATTAATGGCAAACTACAACATGCCGAAACTTTTTTGGCAAAACGCAAAAAATATACTTCTGAGAACAAGAAAGAGTTCAAGAATGTGATGTCTCGTTTGAAAACCAAAATTAAGCGTAGATGGGTTTCTTCGCATTACATAAAAGAATTATTCTTGAAAAAAATGAGAGTTGGCTACGAGGCACTTAAAATACCGCGGAGTCGACAAGAACTAGGACGTCCGAAAAAGAGTTAAGGAATCAAGTGAACGAAGCAAAAGGCGTAAGATTGAGCATCTTCGCACTAATACAAGCAGTGAGGAGTTAACTTATGCTGCTCAAATTAAGTTAAGAGCTGAGGGAAGAACAGACGCTTCTCAAGTTGTGCAAGACATGACTAAACCTCCTAAACGAGCAACTAAATATGGAAAGGCTTATTCGAGTAATACTCAAACCCTTCGTTGTATTTCTTGACAAGTTCTTGCCTTTAATTTTCTAAATTTAATGGTCGTATGTCTCCAGAAGTTGTTGACAATATTCAAAGAGAATTTTTCGTCGTCTTGGCTACTGTCAGGTTGCCAAAGGTACACAATTTAAACATTTAATTTAGTTGTTTTTTGAATTTTGCATTACCAGTAAATTTGATATAGTGAAATTTTGATATCGTTTTTCTTCGAAATTTGATGTGACCTGCACCCATAATTACCTTACCGTATGTAAAATGTAGGGGTTGCCGTTAAAAAAAATATCGATGACGTCATATCTCCTTCGAAGCTACGGATGCACAAACTGTTAAATATAATTTTAGGTCCAAGCAAATGTTCGGTAGGACTCGGTAAAGTCCATTTCCACTTTAAACAGAATCATTTTGAGTGTGGTCTACTTCACTGCCTCTTCTGTTGCAATCCCCGCTGCTTTTATATGCCGTCTTAATCTCTTTATTTCGGGCAGGATCTCTTCTTTTTTGAAGTCGTCGTACATATTGCTAAAGTTTGATATAAGACTAGAAAATTGTAAGTCACTAGTACAAGCTAGTACCTATTAAGTTCACTGCCTGAATAATGCTGAATTTTTCAAAAACGCTCTCCATTGATTCCATTCTCGTAGTCAGTTCCTGATATAATTTGTCTATACATTTATTTATGCATCTTTTTAATTCTTGTTCTAAAGATAATCCTTCATCTCTTACTTTTTCTCCAGGCTTTCTTGAACCTTCTTTGACCCCTTCTTTCAACAGATATTCCTATTTTTTCACATGTTTTGTTTGCAAACTACCAATTCATCAAGGTTTTCTTCTAAAAAAATTTTCAAGCTTCTTAGTTTCTGTACAATCTTTTCTAAACTTATACTTTCAGTTTGTAAATATTTCTGAGCATAATTTACTTCTTCTAAAATGTTCGACCACAAGTGAAGAAACCTGAAAAATTTATAATCACGTATGTTTCTCATCAAAATTTCAGCTGATCCTCTTGTATTAACATATTCTGTTTGATCACTTAACCACTCAACAGCTTGCACCACTTTGTCAAAACATTTCATTATTGGTTTCACGGCATCATGCTGAGCATTTCATCTAGTTTGAGACAACCTTTTTACTGACACTCCAACAACTTGTAAACACTTTCCAATGTTCCAAAAAACGTCATTCAGTTGGGATTTATTCCAAAAGCATAAACACCGCATAAATTTAGAGAATGATTTGCGTAAAGTACAAAGAAAATCTTACTATTTAACTTATGAATCCTTGTCTGTACACCTAAATGGAAGCCTGCCATGGTAGGTTCATTGTCATAACCTTGACTTCAAAAAAATTGTATGTCTAATCCATCAGTGTCGAGAACTTCTAAAATATCTTCAGTTATGTCACGAAAAAGCAATTTATATTTTAAGGGTGGAACTAGAAAGAAAGTAAAAGTTGGACATCAGATGTGGAACAGATATTATTACTCTTTTACAAGAATGAGAGTTTCTTCTAGTAAGACACCGACAATGTGCAACTTTACTAATTTCCGGCAAATTGCAATAAACCGACTACGTGACTACATAATAGAGATTTTAGTTGAAAGTGAAAAGTAAAATTACTGGGCAGTAAAAATTTCGCTTATTCGGACTTTTCTAATTATATGGCTATTTTTATTTCATATCTGTAAACGACTGTAGAGCCTCCAAATCCTTGTGGCCCGCCCCCACCGCGGGCTTTTGTGTCCACTATTTGTGCCACCAGTTGTCCGCAAGTAATTAAAAGACGCAAAATGAAAATGTTTTTTCTAATGTTAATAATGCCGCACAAATTGTTAAACGGTGAAAAAGATTTTTGGACAATAAATATATATAATGTTAAAAAACTAGGAATCCTATTGTCAGGAATTCACTTAGTTCAATAGACAAAAAATCAAAAAATTTCGTTCTGAAGCCTAGGCCCAAGCATAGGAGGTCAAACTATTGTAACTTGAGTTTTATTAAATGATAAGCTTAGCTGTTTTTTATATTACTGTTATACACACTTTCTACAGTAAATTTATAAGTTCAAATTTACGGATTTGTATAATTATTTATGGTCCATTTGGGGGCCCTCTACAATATGAGGCCCGGGGCGGACCGCCCCCCCGCTCCCCTTAGGTACGCTACTGGCTACACAATAGATCTGTTATTTATTGTTCTAAACTAGAATAATGTTTAAAATCTAACGTTTGATTTTGCTTTGAAAACCTTCTTATTATAGAACAACCGCTTGTTACTTCCTTTTGTGACTAGCTTGTATGAACAATATCCGTTAAAATTTTTATTTATGATATCTACATAGAAACAAATTTAAATCAGAGGAAGTAAAAAAAAGAACCGGCAAAATCTTGAAGTGCTAAACAACATACTTTAAAGAAGTACATAAAAATCTTAGAAAAGGCTTAAACACTAATTTAAGTAAATTTAACAATGGTACAAGAAAGAAACATTCACCCTCAGATGTATTATTAGAGACTGATAAATTTATGATGCCCATGTACCGTTATGTTTTAAGAAAGTGACATTAGGCATAAACCGTAATTTGTCGACTATTACTGCATTTTTCTTTCCAATTTTTTTTTCTAGATTATTCCATTATCCGATATTATTATATTATGAGATATTTTTTTAAGCGATAAAGCTTGTTAAGGATTAAATGACACTGATTTGGGATATTGAATTTTTATTCCTTAAAGCGGGATATTCTTATCACCGAGCTTCTATTAAGCGGGTTTTACTTTACTTGCATTGTTTATCTTTCTAAACATAAATGAATAGGAAAAGGATGCATACAGCAAGTGTACGCTTATGGCCGACATAATAAATATTGAAAGCATGAGCTAAAGAGAAATAGAAGCTTTAAAGTTGTGGTGGACTTGTGCAGTTAGGATAATCCTAAACGGGTCTAAATTCAAAAAATTGAACTATACTCTTCTAGACTCTTTCATATCTCTGGTAAAGATACGTTCAGCAGGAAATTGCAAAGCGTTACCGCAACCGTTGAGCTAATAAACGCAACCAACGCTTCTTCTTGTTTTGCCTGTATTATTGGCTCACAGACAACAAAGATACTTTACGCCGGAGTAAAAAATAAGTATTGTAATCAAAATAATTATGAAAAGATTCTAGTTCATGCTTGGTTTAAAAACTGGAACGGAACATCTAGCTCAGTGGAGGCCGAGATAATATTACTACTGCATGGTATTAAATTGAACAAGCTGATAGGCGACGGAGACAGTAGTATATATGTTACGCCGAATTTACGGAAATGCCTAATACACGTATTGCGCAATATTTCGCCTAGTTCATGAAATCGGTAATGTCCTTGCTTATTCCGCAAAAATATACAAATTATTGCTTATTACATGAATTCGGCAAGTACTTCTTTGCTTTTTACACGTATTGAGCATAACCCAGAATTAAAGGTTATGTTTGTTTTTTAGTCATGTTTTAGTGCGCTGATAGTGTGTTTTTGTTCTGTTTTGTTTTAAAAAATATAAAATATGGCTGAAATAGCAATAATAGATAATAAGAAAACTCTGTTATGGACTAAAGATTATGAAAATGAAGTAATGCAGATTTTAAAGGCAAGACATGAGAAACAATTCAATATTAATAAAAATCGTCAATTTTATCACATTAGAAGTTCGTTTAATTTAACAAATCTAGGAGGAGTAACAAAAGTAAGCCATATTAAAGATAACAGGATTATGACAAGTCAGAATCACGCAATTAATGTCATTCGAGATTTGCACGTAGCTTGTGGTCATAAGGGGGAGAAGAAGACGTATAAAAAAGTGGCAGAACATTATGCAAATATTCCGATGTCTATGATTAAAAGGTATATAGAGCAGTGCGAACGTTGTACAGAGAAAAGTAAGAAAATTACACAAGCTGGTATTGTAGTTCGTCCAATAATTAGCCAGGATTTGAACCAAAGAGCACAGATGGATTTAATTGATTTGCAAAGTTTACCTGACGGTCCATACAGGTATATACTGCATTATAAGAACATTTAACGAAATTCAGTTTATTGCGACCTTTGACTTCTAAGCGAGCAGATGAAGTGGCAGAAGAGTTATTCAACATCTTTTCTGATTTTGGGGCACCTCATGTATTACAATCTGATAATGGCAGAGAATTTACTGCAAATATCATAAAAAAATTAGCAGTTCTTTGGCAAGACTTGGTCCTTGTAAATGGCAGACCTAGACATCCTCAAAGCCAAGGAAAGAAGTAATGCCAGTGTAAAAGATTCATTAATTGCATGAATGCGTGATAACAAGACTTCATCGTGGTCTACAGGCTTAAAATATGTTCAGTGGGCAATAAACACGAGCTATCACGAAGCCATTAAAATGCAGCCTTATAAATCTATGTTTGGGCAAATTCCAAAGCATGGATTACGCTCTAAAGTGTCAGAAGAGTTTTTGAGAGCGATCTCTAATGGAATATTAGAGGAAGACATGGAAAGATTACTGCAGACAGATAATATTGCAGACGAATCCTTAGTTGGTGACGCATCATACAATTTTGAACCTCTTATAGAGCAAGCAGAAATAATAATAGCTGAAGATGTTCATGAAAATCCTATTTCATGTTTAGATTCTCTACCACAAACACTTATGGTAGATGAAAGCGTGTCAGAAAGTAATTTTGTTATTTTCTTTGCGCTAGTTATTTATTTGCGTTTTATTTATTATAGGCATTAATGAGCTAGGTAAAAACGATTTATCTGGTCATATTGATAAAGAAAATGTACCTGTTGATAATGCAGAACATCCAGATAAAGATGATCTAGCTGATCATATTGGCACAAAAGTGAACACGAGAAGGATTATCCGGCTCTAAAGCTAAGAAAAGCCGCTCATCTTAATATATTAAGACAAGCGAATAAAATGATGGAAAGGACCAACAAAACATTGGGATCATTAGCGATTGGTGATAATGTATTAATAGGTAAGGGATAACTTTTGGTATTTCTTCTTCTTCATTATTCTTTAACTATAGGCATAAGCGAGTTCGATAGGGGAAGAGGAGATCCACCAAATCTATTATTGGAGTAATTCTAGAAAAAAATGAAGATAAATTTAAAGTAGGAACCAAGCATGGGATTATTAGTACGTGGATGAAGAGAAATTGTTTAAAATCGACCAGATTCAACAAAAGTTATATAGAACAATTGCCTTTATGACTCAATGGTTTTATTAGTAGTAAAAGTGGCATTTGTGATGATAGTAATAGTCGTTCTGTATACCAGGTGTATACCTATGAAATGAGACTTTCAGCTATTAGACCACAGATGTCGCTAGGAGTATTTTTAAACTGTCCCAAATGTCTTATTTTTTTCGTCTGTCATCTGTCAACAATATTCAATTCATTGTTTGTGATGTTCCATACAACAACGCATTTTTTTCGCTCTTAAAAATGTCGAATTTCGTGCCTTCAAACTACGATTTGCGGACATCGTTGATTTTCTGTTATCAATTGAAGAAAAACGCTTCTCAAGCTCATCAAATGCTTATAGAAGCTTACGGTGGACATGCTCTAAGCAGAGCACAGTGCTTCAGGTGGTTTGAAAAATTCCGAAGTGGTGATTTTAGCGTGGAGAACGAGGAACGTGGCCGGCCACCGAAAAAGTTTGAGGACACCGAATTGCAAGCATTGTTGAATGAAGATGATGGTCAAACGCAAGAAATGATGGAATGATGGCAGAGCAGTTGGGAGTGACCCAAAAAACCATTTGCAAACGTTTGAAAGACATGGGCATGATTTTAAAGGTCGGAAGATGGGTTCCGCATGAACTGACTGAAAGGCAGCAAGAGAACCGAAAAACCACTTGTGAAATGCCGCTCTCCCGGTTCAAAAGGAAGTCTTTTTTGCATCGAATCGTTACGGGTGATGAAAAATGGGTGTATTTCTCCAATCCGCCCGGCCACAAGCCAAAATCAACGGCCAAACCAAATCGCTTCGGCCGCAAGGCAATGCTGTGTGTTTTCTGGGATCAGCATGGTATGATTTGGTACGAGCTATTAAAACCAGGTGAAACAGTTGACGGTGCACGCTACCAACGACAATTGGCCGATTTGAACAGCGCTATACACCGAAAACGCCCAGAATATGCCGATCGGCGTCACAAAGTAATTTTTCTTGATGACAATGCACCACCACATCGAACAAGAGCGACCCGGGAATTGGTGGAGACGTACGATTGGGAACCGCTGGTGCATGCGGCTTACTCACCAGACTTGGCGCCTTCCGATTATCATTTGTTTGCATCGATGGGCCACGCACTTTCCGAGCAGCGCTTCAATTCTCACGAAGAAGCCAAAAAATGGCTTGATGATTGGTTTGCGGCCAAAGACGGCCAATTTTTTTGGCGCGGCATTCACAAATTGCCTGAGAGATGGGTAAAATGTGTCGCTAGCGATGGCTATTATTTTGAAGATTAAATTTGTAACCATTTTTTGTTAATAAACGTTTAAAATTGAAAAAAAAAGTCTCATTTCATAGGTATACACCTTAAGCATTTCCGTAAATTCGGCGTAACATATACAAAAAAAAAATAAAAAAAATAAACTGTATGGTAATACATCTTTTGTAGAAAAAAATCGAACGTAGAAATCACATTCTAAGAAACGGTAAAATTTGTGAATTATCATAAATAATGTTTAAACTGGATATTAAAGTTCGCCTTTTTTTTTAAAAAAAAAAATAATATTTTACAGTTTCGAACTGCAGTTCTAGGTGCTATTAAGTTCTGTAAGTACAAAAATGTTCCACTTCCTGAAAAGATTAGTAAATTGAAGAAAGATATTTTAAACGGTACACGGCATATTATGGGATATAACGAGTTTTTACAAAGATGTCAACAATTCCTACAAATATTTTTGGAAAGACTGGAGAAACTAATTTATTCGAATTATTTCACAAAAGTCAGAGGCTTTTTCTTTTCTTTTTAGTGTTTGTAGTAGTATGTTGATTGAGACTTTTCTAACTGTTGAAAATTTTTCTTCATATTTTGTATTTTGCTTTCATCTGGTCCTTTGGTCCGTTCGGCTTTCTTTGTTTAGAATTTTTAGCAATTTAAATATTCTTACGATTTAGGGGAGCTGGCCCTAAGTTTCAACTCATAACCTGGGAAACCGGTTAAGTTTGTTTTTCAGGTTTTCTTTCCTTAGCCTTTGAAAATGCCTAACTACAAGGCAGCAGTACTTGTTATCCTAGGTATGAGCTCTCAACTCTTTTTCAACCTGGCTGGGACAGGCTTTGACGAAAAAAAGGAACATATTAAAATACTCATTTTTATCTCAATCTGTACTATAACTTTTCTCCTATTTTAAGAATTGGGAGGCTGATTCTCAAAGGTAATTTAAATTCAAACTTCAACATTCCAAGATTAGTTATATTGGTTCACAGTATCATAAATCCATTTAATCGTTAATTTATGTTGCCTTCATTGAAGGCCGTTGTAAATCGAAAAAGGTTTAAATGGGCCTGCTGTACCAAGCGCAGCGAAGGTTCCTGCAGTAGGTTTTCTTAAATATATGGAAAAAAAATTGTACGTGCGCAGTGCATACGCGGGAACAATTATATTGTCAAGTCACGATTGATACGATGAGAAGAAGTTTTGCCAAACAGCAGATGTTGAAATTATCGCCATTGGGACTAAAAAAGTTCAAGTTGAGAAAGGACCATGAAGAGTCTTATTAACTCTATCTCTGATGGAATGGCTACAGCTGCGTAGGATTCCGAGCTGTAAACGCAATCATGAATACTCAGGATATATCTATGATTTTCAACCACTTTTATAAACAGTCAGAAGATGAGGTTATGGAAAAGTAAGTAAAGAGGAGATGAAACGGAATAGTGAGGAAGAAAAAGAACTCGCAATTAAAACAAGTAAAGTGATCAAGATGGAGGACGAAGAACGTCTGTTTATCAGTGTTACAGTAGATGCAAGGTGGTTTCAACAATCGTATGATCACCCTTATATTGGTAATTCCAGCAATGCAGTGATATTCGCAACAAGGACAGAGAAAATTCTCTATGTAGACCATAAACGAGGACTTGTTCAATTTGTGAGAAACATGAAATTCAGACCACAGATCCCGAATTAGACAAAGACGTCCCTGACGTTTCTGCACAAGAGCCATCTTCCAGATCATAATTGTTATTGCAATTGGGAAGGGCCGCCTCAAGCAATGGAATCAGAAATTATAGTTGCAGGATTCAAAGTCTGAAGGATCATGGCTTGGTTTATAGATATTTGGTAATGGACGCGGATGCCTCTGTTATGCATGAATTCAAGAGCTAGCGGTATATCCTGGCAGAATTCCAATTGAGAAAGTTGACTGTGTAAACCATTGTGTAAGAGGACTCAGTTCAAGATTGTACTCTTCGATAAGAAGGACAGAGATATTATTTCTTCCAACATTTCAAGATACAATTGTAAATCTCAATTATTCGTGATTACATATCATATTGCTTCTCTCACAGGTTTGGAAAAACGTCCGAAGAGCCATTATATAGAATAATAACCACAGCCACGACGAAGAAAGTCCCACTATTGCTGTCACTTTGTTTGAAGACCTCATCAATATTCCATCTCATATTCTGAATGTAAAATTTATTTTT
>VTPC01088728.1:0-10313 GCA_011009095.1 Ignelater luminosus
GAGGTATTCTTAAATATTTGCGCTCTTGTTTCCTTTGAGTGCCTCAGGCTGTTATTTTCTCTTTTATTTCTTCTTCCTTTTTTCCAAATACCAACTTTAAATATTTGAATTTCTGTACTTATTGTAGTTTTTCTCTCCCTAGATGTACCGTATGGTGCGCATTTTTTCCTAGGTAATGGTTTTCGTTCTTTCTATGTCTCCTTTCATGTTTATTTCAAATTTTTGTTCAACGGTGTTCCATTTCCAGCTATAAAGTTACGTCACGTCGCTGGCAAACTATGTTTCTGGAATACCAAGTGTCTTTATTCTCCAGTATCCAACTTCATATCATACCACAACGGCGGTTTCAGATTACATTCATGTCTTAATTTTGGTGTTCAAATGTGTCTGACCTCTTCTGTTTTGGTCTTACATCACTATTTGTTTCTCTGTATACACCCTGTAATTGTTGTAATTCTGTTAATCTTTGAGATCGATACAGCGTAGGAGTACGTTTCTACCTTTTCTTATTGCATTTTCCCCTATTTGTTGCATTATGAATATTGCGTCATTTACTTTTCTATTAGATATTTTCTAATTCTGCGCTTACTCTCTTCTCTAATATTCTTGCATACGCGTTTGTTACTGTGCTGATTAGGTCAAATCTTCTAAAACTTTTCACTATCTTTTCTTGTACAGATTGGCGTTATAGCTAAACCCTGTTTGTCATTTTCTGGCGCTATTCTTGTCATCGCTCTTTTTCTTTAAGTTTTCGTTTTCTTATTACTTTTTTATTTCATCCCTGCTTATTCCTTCTTCTTGCGCTTTTCTGCTTGTGGTCTTGTCTTTGTTTATTCTCTTTTGTTGTACCTCTTTCAACGACTGTCTTCTTCTGCTATAACTTTTTCTTTTTATCTTTAATATCTACGAGTGTCGCTATCTTCTACTTTCTTTTTTTTCCCAAGAATAGTTTCTGGTTCTTGATGTATGCATTTGTCGTCTCTTCCCCAAATTATTTCCATGGGATGTTCTCCACTCCTTTACTTTTCCTTGTATCTTTCATAACTTTCTGGATCTTTTGTCTGTAGGCATCTCTTCCTTTGTGCCTTTTCCATTTACTGCTATTTTACTCTTTCTGTCCATAATTTCTATTGTTCAAGTTTCTGTTCACCATGTTTACTGAGTCAGATTTTTTTTGCTGCTATCAGAACTGCATTTGTTCTCTTTTTTGTCTTTATTGAACAGTATTTCATCAACAATCCTTTGGAATTTTTCTTTTTGATTATTTCTCTTCTAAACTTTTTATTTTTTTGTTTGCTTCTTTCCTGCTACTTTTATTTTCTACATCTCTTTCTTATTTTGGTGTAATTTCCAGAATGGAGTTGCCACTTCCTATTTCTGTCCCTCTTTTTACCTCAATATCTCTTACTTTTCTCCAGCTTTTTTGCTAATCAGAAGTAATCAATAATTGATTTCTCATTTCTGCTGGCTACTTATTTAGGTATTTAGTGTATTTCTTTCTTCTTGAAGTGTTTATTTTCAAATTCTAATTCATTCTCCAGGCAGAATTTTTTTAAGTCTTCGTCTATTGCTTTTTTTCCTAGACATTACTCTATTCTTTCATTCTTATTTCCGATTTTTCCATTGAGATATCCCATTATTATTACTTTATTTCTGCTTTTATCAGCTTCTTGCAGTTTTTGACAATGTTATTTTTTCGCGCCTTCTTAGCATTTCCATTTGTTTCGTATCCCACAATATATGTTCTTTAATTGAAAGATCGCATTTAGTATTAATTGCTGTGGTATTTTTATAAATATAAATTGAATAAGAAGCATTACAACTGACGAATTAGCTCTAATATACCAAGAAAATTAGGTCAGCGTACAGCGTACGTCGTTATAGTTTGTAAGCATTTCCTTTTTATTTACTCAACCAATACTTAAAAATATCACTTCCACTACGATTTAAAAATCCAGAAATAGAGGAGACTAACCTTTGCTAGAGCACACGATTGAACAGACTAGAATGTCAAGTCGTAGTGTATCGTCAACGTTAACATTCAGCTGTTAAAGGTGATGTCTGATGTGTTTCGTTATTCGGAGAAAAGAGCGGGATTTCCCTTTTTCTTTTACGAGTATAAACACATAAATATTCTACGTGCCAAATAATTTGTATTTCATCAGTCTGAATTTTTAAAACTGAGTAAACCTGTTGTCCTCTATAAAAGTTGATCAACAAGTTGATATGTTCATCGAATTTATGCTAGAAACTAGTGCGCGAATCATGAAAGAGTGGTACGAGTGAACTTGTGCCAAATTGTTTGTTTTGTAGAAAAAACAGCATTTAGTATGTATGAGACAACTTACTTGAAAATAAACTATTACATACTAATAGTAGTGGGTATATGTTGTTATGCAAGGATTTTTAATCCCATATCTAAGCTATTGTTATGTTACGAATTTATGATTATAAAACTGAATCAGTTGATAAACACAGATTATAACTTAGAAACTGCATTGTAATTTGGACAAAAGCAAAACAAAAAATATGATAAAATGTTTATTGTGGTTTAATAAGGTAATGATTATCATTTTAATAATCTAATATATAATTTAAGCAATTAAGGTATTACAAGAATTCCTGTAAAATGACAAAATAATATCCTTACAGGATCATTGATCCTCATCAACAAAGCGACAATAACCGTAATTTGTTTAAACGCTATTTAATGGAACTAAATGTTTAAAACCTTAGAAAAAGCGAAGGTTAAAGTTAAATAAATTGCTATTATTATCACTCATTTGTTTTTTTCTTTTCGATAAGCAAAAATAGAATGAGTAATATCTTCTACATTGAACTGGTCTTCTAATGTTTATTGAATTAACTGTGATATTAGCATTCTTGCATTTCTGTTCAGAATATTAATCATCAATAAAAAATTCAAAATGCACGTATATTTAGTGTAATTATACCTGGTGTACTCGAACGGTATATCCTAATAAGCTGTTCTAATGAACGGATTTGTATTAAATTAAATATTGCCTTGCACATCGCTCATCTTTTGTTTCAGTCAGTGCATAATCTTGCATGCAGGCATGCACGTGCACTATAACATATTCACAGGGCTGTAGCGACTTTCAGTAATTCCTTGAGAAATTCAAGCAGGTAACCACTCAAAAGAAAATCTAAATTCAACATCATAGGTGTCTGAATGCACTTATTAGTAGATATGACAAGAAAAGAGGTCAAGGTCATTCAACTAATTTGAAATAGGCCCAGGGAGTGTATAACCGCGCAAATGAGAAACGGGCGCCGACAAGAATGCCGCCACACGATTGTAGACAATTAATCATAAAAAGCCTAAAGTACCGAAATGATAAGGGTTTTGTCAAAAGGTTTCAGTAGGGTAGAGGCACTGTGGGTTTTTGATAACAGATGTAAATCAAAAAAGGTAGAAAAAACGTTATTAAAGAGACATACGAATGATTAAATTAAATTACTTCTGAAGCTTTTGACAAGGCTAGATATAACCTAACCTCACTTTTTAGCTCAACTAAATTTAATTTCAACTTGATAGTATCTATTTAGCACAATTTAATTAATCGTAAAATGGCTCACCGATATTTGCGAGCTGAAGAAAAATATTACACCATAAAGTATGCAGAAATAGAAAATCTTCATTCTTATTCTTTTTAAAAGCTACAAAAATAATTATTTTGCAAAATAAAAATTATTATATAGTATAATACATTCACTTGCACATTGCATATGAAATATGATTTTGTAAATTCCTAATAAGTCTTTATATTAAAAGTACTTCATATTTATCAAATGTGTCAATCATAACAAGGATGATAGCTGATAATGATAATAAATGATATCTAAAAGTGGACAATTTATTTAACATATGTAGTTGAACCAAGTAAACAGTTTAATACGTTTTGGAAATTGAGTAGCAAATGTGTTTTGTATTTACTCAAGCTTTAAGGTACCTGATATGCGATAATATTGTGCAGTGTAAATAAGGCTTTACAGAAAATAAATAAATTTGATTGTTATTCAAGAAATTTGCACACAATACATCTAATAATGATAATCTAAAAATCAAAGCTTAGAGATTTCGATCAAAGTTGGAAAAACAGGTGTTGAAATAATTAAGTGATCTAAGTAGGTGTTGCTCAAATCATTCTACTGAATGCTTTTGTTTGTTGTGTAAACTATACTAATTTTGCATTGTGTTGGTAAAACGTCCTTGCAGCTAATTGCACAAACAGTGAAGTGGATTATATTTAGAAATTAATTTCTGAAAATACAGTAAATGGATGTCCTTTTCAAACTCTATCAATTGATCTCGAGCTTTTAATTTATTAAAAATAATAAATTTTTCAAAATGTACACCTTTTATCTACATCGCCCTTGAAACAAATTTCATTACATTACAGTAACAAGCTAGTAACTTCATAATTAAAAAAAAACACAATAAACGGAATGTTGTGCAAACTATTGTAATAATAAATGTTTAACTCGATTTTTATCTTGTAAATGCAACATTTAAATTAAAATGGTTGATTTGGGAATTTGCGCAATTATTATTCTGTATCCTAAAATTTAAATTACAAAAGCATATAAAAGCAATAACCTTACAACGTGGGTTTATTGCCACTGGCAAACAGTATCACGAACCAAATAATTTTATTTTCAGATATAAACAAGCGCTTGAGGTTTTATAACTTTTAATAATTCATGGATATTTTTTACGGGAACAATAATGATTTGCACTACAGGTCATAAAAATTAAAAAATACATATATATAACTTCTTAACTTTTAATTGCTAATGAAAATAACAGAAGCTCGTTTAAAATTGAAATTTGTTTAGTTGTTGCATGAATAATTCAAAAAATTACTTCAGAGAAAAACTGTACAAGTGAATAAAATTTGTGAACTTTAATACTGTTCAAGTTTAAGTTCAGAACTCAAGTCGGAAATCTTCAAATGGTTCAAAGCTCAAAAAGATTGAACTGAAGTGTTTTTCTTTTCTTAAGAACTAAAATAAAAACTATGTTTCGCAATAACTATAAAATCAAACCAAGGTTTCCCGTGCTCTTTTCATTTAGGAAATCAACGTTTGGAGGATTTCTAGTCCTTATAAAATCAAAAACTGTTTAGATGATAAGCTTCAGGGTAAAGTTAATATACGTATAGGTAGTTTTCTAACTTGTTTTATTATAGTACTTGGCTAGTTTTCTTATCGATGCGATACTCTCGTTTATAGTTTCTGTAGAAAAATTCTCAGTCTTGAAATTTGAATCTCTAAGGAGGCTATAGCAAGGCTAGAATGGAATATTATAGATTTACCATTAAAAGCTTTGCATATGTTAGTGATTTTGTACCGTTAGGCAGAAAGATCTTTGATTGTGTTTCATTAATATATTTGGCGCCCAACGTGGGGCACCAAAATTCTATATGTGAAGGATCACGCACCTTGATTGTATAGCCATCATAATACACTATTTATGCTACATCCTTTCTTTCAATGTCTGATCAATTTTTTCGGACTGCCCTCACTAGAAGTGATTGATATCTTTCTTAAAAACATTTTATTTCTGGGTTTTTGTATTTCTAAACTTTTGAGAAGTGTTGCGAAAGTACCAGTCACCTTTTTATTACTTGCGTTTTTTGGTCATGAATCATTTTAAGCCGAATGTGGATCAAAAACAAAATTTTTATGTTTTGCTTATTGGATACTGCAAGGTAGTGATTCTGTCTTGTGTGATGTTTCAATTGTTATGGTTGGTGACAGGGAGAAATTTTTATAAGTGCAGAGTCTACCAACAGAATTGAACCTGGTTGAAAATAGTCTTGACATTCATTGAAAATTTATAACATGCCAAGCGTTCCTTAGGCACAAAATTTCTAGTTGATAAATAAGAATCTGTAGCTGTCGTGGTTGGTGGCAAAGATCTAAGAAGTGCAGAATTTACTTATAAAAGAATCCAGCCTGATTGGAAATAGTCTTGACATTTATCAAGAGATTTATAACATACCAAAAATCCTTTGGGCATAAGGTATAAAATCTTTCAAAGTTTCTGCTTGAAACTATACTATACATTTACTAAAGACTTCCAATATACGAAATATCATTTTTTTTGATTGATAAATAAGAATCTGCAACTGTCATGGTTAGTGAGAGAGTGAGCTTTAGAAAGTGCAGAATTTACTAATAATAGAATTCTGCCTGGCTGAATATAAACTAAACATTTACTAAAGATTTCCAATATACGAAATATCATTTGGGTATTGAGTCGAACGTTTTTTTTTTAAATTTTGATTAATAAATAAGAATCTGCAACTGTCATGGTTGGTGCAAGAGTGAGCTTTAGAAAGTGCAGAATTTACTAATAATAGAATTCTGCCTGGCTGAACATAAACTAAGCATTTATTAAAAATTTCCAATAGACAAAATATCTTTTAGGTATCGAGTCTAACGTTTTTTTTTAAATTTTGATTGATAAATAAGTATCTGCAACTGTCATGGTTGGTGGAAGAGTGAACTTTATAAAGTGCAGAATTTACTAATAATAGAATTCTGCCTGGCTGAACATAAACTAAGCATTTATTAAAAATTTCCAATAGACAAAATATCTTTTAGGTATCGAGTCTAACGTTTTTTTTTAAATTTTGATTGATAAATAAGAATCTGCAACTGTCATGGTTGGTGGAAGAGTGAGCTTTAGAAAGTGCAGAATTTACTAATAATAGAATTCTGCCTGGCTGAACATAAACTAAACATTTACTAAAGATTTCCAATATACGAAATATCATTTGGGTATCGAGTCTAACGTTTTTTTTTAAATTTTGATTGATAAATAAGAATCTGCAACTGTCATGGTTGATGGAAGAGTGAGCTTTAGAAAGTGCAGAATTTACTAATAATAGAATTCTGCCTGGCTGAACATAAACTAAGCATTTATTAAAAATTTCCAATAGACAAAATATCTTTTAGGTATGGAATCTACCATTTTCTCTAAATTTTGATTGATAAATAAGAATCTGCAACTGTCATGGTTGGCGGCAGAGTGAGCTTTAAGAAGTAACTCATAATATAATCCTGCCTGGCCGAAAATAAACTAAGCATTTTTCAATATACAAAATATCTTTTGGGTATGGAATCTAAGATTTCTTCTAAATTCTGATTGATAACTAAGAATCTGGTATGGTAAACGGCAGAGTGAGATTTAAGAAGTGTTGAACTTACTTATAATTGAAATCTGCTTGGATCAAAATAGTCTTAACATTCTTTAGATATTTCTTAACATAACAAATATCTTTTAGGCGTAAAGTCTATGGTTTTTCAGAAATTCTCAAAATGAAATAAAAATCTGCTACTGTCATGGAAAATGGTACAGTGAGAACTGAGAAGTGAATTAGTTACTTATAACGAAAGCCCGGATTCTTGTGCAACAAAATATTCCGGAATGTGGAATAAAAATTAGAAATCGTGCAGTAAAAAAAAAAATAAAATGCAGATAATAAAAATGAGTTAAACAACAAGATATTGGTTACATTTCCTCAGAAATATGGAAATAATAGTTTTCATCTTAAGACTTGCTGATTTAGACGTTAGTCTTTTTCTTTTATTGCAGAAAATGTGCAAAAAACGTGAGCGCATACCGACGTCAGCTAATCGTCGTCTGCACCTGCTTGCTTACTTGCTTCCCTATTATTTGAGGTTATGTTTGCGAGTCGAATTAAAGGTCACTGCAAACAGCTGTAAATAGATTGATACTGCGTACGCCCATATCAGAAAATTTGTAAAAAAGCATGCATAAGTTGCATATAACTCGCTACAATAAAAATTCTTGTATAAAATCTCCACAAAATTTAGCTTAATGCCAACAGCTCTAAAACACGAGGAGAGAAAATTCTCAAGCATTAAATTACTTGAATTGCAGTGCGCACCAACTTGTGATTTTCATTCGCTATCTATACCCTTATCACAGGGTACACAATAGATTGTCTTGCCATCAGATTTTAGTTCCGGATATTCTTCAATCCATCCTTTTATTTTAGAACTCAAACTGGTTGTCGTTTTGGGCATTTTAAAATGTAGCACGAAGAAACGCATCCTTTTCCGGTGGCAGACTAAAACTAAACAAAACATCGCTTCCAGAAGAGAAAAGTAAGGAGGGTAGATAGAGTATTAAATTTCTTGGAAGTATAAACCCCCCTTTTCTTGCTCTGGTTCATCTAAAAGATTCCAGGAACAAGAGAGACGGTTTATTTTGACACGTAGTTGGATTTTTGTCATATAAAGAGTAATTTATAAAAATTGTTTTTACTAAAAGTAGGTTAGTTTTCGAAAAACAGGTAAATGTGCAATTTTGTGCATTAAAACTACAGAATGTGCAATTTTATGTAGTAATCCCCAAAACGTGAAATTCTGTGCAAAATAAAATGTACGTTAAAATGATCTACACATCCCAATTCGGATAAATAACTTGTGGCTGGCCGTTTACGAACTAGCAAAAAAGATGCAATTACACGTGAATCCGGGCTTTACTTATAACAGAATTCCGCCTGCCTCCAAATAGTCACAACATTCATTAGAAATTTCCTACCTTTCAACTACGATTTTTAAAAAAATTCTTGATTAATAAATAAGAATTTGCTACTGTCATGGAGGTGGCAGGCTGAGATCTAGGAAGTGCAGAATTTACCTATAACAGAACTCTGTCTGTCTCAAGATAGTCACCACATTCGTTAAAGATTTCCCACAGTACCACTACGATTTTTAAAAATTTTTCGATTAATAAGAATCTGCTACTGTCACGGGGGGTGGCAGGCTGAGATCTTATGAACTGCAGAATCTACCTATAACAGAATTCTGTCTATTTCAAAAATAGTCACCACATTCATTAGAGATTTCCTACCGTACTACTACGATTTAAAAAAATTCTCGATTAATAAATAAAAATCTGCCACTGTCATGGTAGGTAGCAGGCTGAGATCTTATGAAGTGCAGAATCTACCTATAACAGAATTCTGTCTTTCTGTCTGTCTCAAAATAGTCACAACATTTATTAGAGATTTCCTCCGCACCACTACGATTTAAAAAAATTCTCGATTAATAAGTAAGAATCTGCTACTGTCATGGTAGGTGGCAGGCTGAAATCTTAGGAAGTGCAGAATCTACCTATAACAGAACTCTGTCTGTCTCCAAATAGTCGCAACATTCATTAGAGATTTCCTACTGTACCACTACAATTTAAAAAAAATTCTCGATTAATAAATAAAAATCTACCACTGTCATGGTAGGTGGCAGGCTAAGATCTTAGGAAGTGAAGAATTTACCTACAATAGAATTCAGGCTGGCATAAAATAGTCTCGACGATCATTAGAGATTTCTTAACATAATATCTTTTAGGCATAGAGTACGATGTTTCCAAATTTCTCGATAAATAATAAAAAATCTGTTACTGTCATGATGGGTAGACAGTGGCATCTAAGAAATGTATCATTTACCTATAATAGAGCTCAGTTTGTCTCAAAAAAGCCTCAAAATCCATCAGACATTTCCTACCATACTAAAAATCATTTGGACATAGAGTCTACGATTTTTAAAAAATCCCCGATTAATAAATAAGAATCTACTACTGTCATGGTGGGTGGCAAACTGAGATCTAAAAAATGCAGAATCTACCTATAATGGAACTACGCTGGCTCAAAACAGTCTTGACATTCAGTAGATATTTTTTAACACAGCAAATATCTGTTGGGCATAGTGTCTATGATTTTTCAAAAATTCCCGATTAATAAACAAGAATCTGTTACTGTCATGGTAAGTGGTAGAATGAAATAGAAGAAGTGCAGAATTTATTTATGATAGATTTGCACCTGGCTCAAAATGGTCTTGACATTCAGTAGATATTTCTTAACATAGCAAATAGCTGTTGGGCATAGTGTCTATGATTTTTCAAAAATTCTTGATTAATAAACAAGGATCTGTTACTGTCATAGTAAGTGATAGAATGAGATATAAGAAGTGCAGAATTTACTTATGATAGATTTGCACCTGGCTCAAAATAGTTTCAATATTAATTAGAAATTTCTAACACACCAAATACCTTTTATGGTCTATGATTTCTCCAGAATGCTTGGTTGATAAGTAAAATCTAAATAGAGCAGAACGTAGTTATAATAGAAATCAGACTTGCCAAAAACAGTTTTCATTCATTAAAAGTTACTAACATGTCAAATACCTTTTGAACATAAGAGTCAACGATTTTTCCAAAAATGTTTGATTGATAAATAAGAATTTGCAACTGTTGT
>VTPC01088734.1:0-11778 GCA_011009095.1 Ignelater luminosus
GCCGAATTGAGAGACATTCAGTAACCACATCGGTTACCTGGACAGAAATAATCCTCTGATGCCGTCTATAACCACCTAGCTAATGCACAGTACTTAAGTTTGTTATAGTCTTGCTTTAGCTGAGAACAACCGAATATCAGCTACTTAGTTTTTCCCTAAAACAACCTTGATCATGTATTACTAATTTAAAAAGTTACCAAGAACTTTAACAGATATTTTTAATTGGAATTTGAGTTAATATGATATAATGGCAAAACATGTATCTATAGCTTGGAGAGAATTGAAAACAGATTTTTTGTGCGCATTTATGATATGTGGCTCAAACAATATCAAAATCTGTATCAAGTCTTCCGGTGCCCAAAATAATACTGAACTAATGCCCAAATTTGAAAATATTGGAAAATTAGGTTACAATGCTTACAATAAATGCGAATAAATTGAAAGCCAAGCTTTAAACTATACAGTACAAAATCTTGGGTGTTCACTTCTATGGGCAAGAAAAGAAATTTGTACTACTGCAAATCTCCAAATCATTTCTCGCTACAAGCATTACAGCATTTGAAGTAGGTAGTACGTAAATTATATAAAAAAAATTACACTTTCTATGTATTTAATCCCCCTCTCCTAAAAAGAGTTATGAGGACAAAACGAAGATTGGAGATAATATTCTTAAAACAGTAAATGATGCAATGCGACGTTGAGAATATACTCGAACAGAAATAATCCATTTAAGTTCATCATTAGAGATCGTCCGATTCCGTACTTAAATTCTCTAACAACAAATAAAGGAATGGAATTTCGATTAGTATATATGAGGAAAAGATGTATGTGAATCAAGTGTCAATTGAAAACAAAAGACGGTCCTTATGCAGATGTCAATCTGGGTCAAGTCGGAAAAAGAGCAAACTCTAGAAAATTCCCCAAATGACTAGATATCCATATGTTCATAAAGTGAACTTTTCTTAATAGTAGGTATGTATAATACATTTACGGCCTCACGGGAATGTTAATTTATTCTTCTGTCCAAATACTGAGAAAAGATTGACTTCATATTATATCTTTGATACTTTTAGGGTCGAATCTGGTGAGTGTGTCAGTACAGGTTTCTTATTCCCACCCTCACAATTCAACAGACATTCGTTGCTTAGGAAGAGGGTTTTTGTCTTGCATTTACCAAACTCTGCTGGGACGCATCGCTAATAGGTCTGCGGTCACTATCGATACAATATGACACAAAATCAGCAACTTCCGTTTGCTAATACATAATGTCATTCGCTGTGGACAGTATATAAATCATCCTTAAGATAAGTACACATCTGTGAAGATGGCCATACCGTAGCAAACACAATCCAACAACTAAGTTTGCTTTTACCAGCACTCTTTCTTGGCAATTTGCCAACCGATTCTCTCCACTTTACTTTACTCCATTTACTTACTCCTACTAGACCATACAAAGTCAGCATCACAACTTCTACTACAATTTGCTGCTTCAGCAACCTCGATGGGAGCTGGAGTCCTTGAAGGTAGAACAAGCAAACATGTACAACTGATTTCCCGATGTCACCGCATTTCAATCGTCTAATAAATTAAAAAAGTCCAAATCGCCTCTAACGGCCTCCGGTTCCTTTTGGAGACCTGGCAACAATGTTAAAATAAGGATTGTAGCCCGTAGCAGTCAATACAGACTATACCGAGTGTGGAGTTTCAAACCCGTACATAGGACAATTTTATTATTAATTTATTTTGCTAATTCTGAGCATTTCTTGGTTAATTTATTGGTGCCAGATTCAGAGTAAGCTTTTACCCTATCGATTGATACCATTACCGCCCCTGTAGGTTCATTTGAAGAGCAGGAATTACAAAAATCTGAATCCCCACGCATTGTCCTATGTACGGATTTGAAACTCCACACCTGGTATTATAATATCAGTAGATAGCCCATTTGATTGTCTACATGAAAGGTTACTCTTACTTTCAAAACACAGTCGTCTTCAGGGTGTCAAAAAGATTAAAAGTTAAAAAACGAGTGCTAAAACGACCGCCATAACAGAATTATTATTGTTCATTTTTGTTTGATATTCTTGATTTAAAGTTGGGATAGTCACACTCATTCATGGCCTAATCTGAAGCGCTTACTAATCATTAAACAATTATAAACGGTATTGAGGTACTACTTCAGCTTGCGTTCATGTACTGAATAGTGTAAGACTTGAAATGTGCCAACCAAATTACGTACCTGCGCATTGACGATCAACTTTTCTCATTTCAGCTGTGTTGCATCGAGGTGTGTACTGACTTCACGAAGATGCCTGGTGCACGTTTTACAGCGTCAATACCCGGTCAACGAACTCCGAAGGAGTTGTTACTGGATTTGCAAAGTCTGTCTGTCCGCATTTTTTGTCAAATTTTGAAATTTTGACTTCAGATTTGAATTCTACATCAAAAACTAAAGTTTTTTGATAACTCTTCGGAAACATGGTCAAAATGGTCACCTAGAATTCGAAGATTTACATTTTTTTTTCTTTAGAATCGTATTCTGCATCAAAAAATAAGAGAAACGTATACTTTTAGTTTTTTGGCATCACCTTGAGAACATGGTCAAAATGGACGCCAAAATTTGAAAAATGTACCAAAATAGGAGTTCGTTGTAGTTATACTTTGCATTTCTAGGTGTTTTTAGTTATGAGACTGCCTCATCCTGTGCTGTAACGATGCAAACCAAGCTGCGTGGATTTTTGAGCGAGCTTCAAAGTTGTCTCGGTTAATCGAACTGGCGTTGTGTGAACGAACTTTTTCTAATTTGCTTCACAAGTGTATATGTGATGAAATGTTTGCCTTGCAATCACAACCAAGACTGATGGCTCGTGAGCGTCCGAGTTCCGTTGTTCAGATATTCTGAAGAAAAAATGTTCCAATCCAGCTTTGTGATTAGTGAAGATTAAAAAAGCTTAGCGACTTCCGAAAAATTTCAAGGTTGTGATCTACTGCCTAGTTTATTATAAAGAAGTAGTATGCAACTATATAGTTCAACGACTTCGTTGATACAAATATCACTACGCCCGAAACCCTAACTCACTCAACATCCTTTGTCATAATGAAGCTATAAAACATTTTCGCAGTTCTAAACAGCAGCAGACCTTTACTTGACTGAATACATACCTTTTAATGCAATCTGTCAGAAAAGATGCAAGTGTTCTTCCTAGTCTTTCTTGTTTGATATGACATAGATCTCTGCATGCAAAGATGTAAACAATCTTCTTACGACAAAAATTTTCTTGAAGAGGTGAGTCAACTGGAAATACAGGAAAAATCCCAGGACCAATCGACAGTAATCAAATACATCACATTTCGATATCCAAGAGATAGGTATCACCAGTAATAGAAGTCAGAACTTTGAGACAAAGAAGTACAAATCGTTGTCGTCGTATCCTTTATCGTTTAAGGTCATGACCTGTTCCGCTTCACCAACGCTTTCTTGGTCTGCCGATACTTCGTCGGCCTCTGGGGTTATATCTTCTTATGATGTTTGGTATTCTTGTTTTTTCCATTATGTTTAAATGTTCTACTCATTTTTTGTTTATACATTCTTGCTTTCTCTTCTAATGATTCTACTTTTAGTTCGTTTCTTATTGTATATCATTCCTTATCCTGTCTTCTCTTGTGATTGCTTCTATTCGTCTTAGATCTTCGGCTTCCTTTTTTGTTGGTACCCATGTTTCGCTACCATATAATGCAACTGGAACTGCTACAGCTTTTATAGTCGTATCTGTGTGTCTAATTTTGCTTTATTTTTAAATGTTTTTGCTATGACTCCACATACTGATTGGTATTCATTGACTTTATTTCTATAATCTTTTTCGTATTCGTAAATTATGTCTCATTCCCAATAGTTAAAATGTGATATTTGATCTAGGGGTGTGTTTCGTAGTATTTTTAGTTCTTATACCATCTTTGTCCCGGTGCGCCATTGTCTTTGTTTTCTTAATTGATATTTTACCATCATAGTCTGTTACTATTTTATCTAATAGGTATACTTGCTTTTGCAGGTCATTTTTGTTTAGTGCTATAAGTACTTTGTTATCAGCGAAGAGTAATATAGTGAGAAAATAGTTTGTATTAATCTTTATTCCTTTTGGAGCTACTTCTTTCCAATTTTTATTATTTGATTTATATATATATATTAAAAAGTGTGGGTAAAAGTGGACACCCTTGTTGTAGTCCTGTGTTTATGCATTCATATTTATGTCCTCTAGCTATTTTAAAGCTTGTGTCATAGTAGCAGCTCTGTATTACTTTTATTAGATGCCTAGGAAATCCATTGTTTTGGAGTATATCCCATAATCTCTTCTTGTTAACATAATCAAAGGCCTTTTCGAGGTCAATGAATGCTAAATGTGTTTCTAGATTATACTCTCGTCGTTTTTGTATTAATTGTTGTAAGATAAACACATTATCAATAATTGTAGATCGTACGTTCCTGGATCCACCTTGTTCTTCCATTAGTTTTGTTTCTGTTATTGTTTGTAATCTTTTAGTTATAATTTTTGAGTATATTTTATACGTCGCATTTAGCAAGTTTATACCTCTATAGTTATTGGTGTTGTCTCTACCTCAATTTTTGTATATAGACTGTACGATACTGCGCTCCCAATTTGCTGGGGTTCTTGTTTGCTACCAGCACATATTGTATAGGTGTAGGAGTATGTATTTTAAAAGGAGGCCTCCATATTTGTATAGTTCTGCGCTTAAGCCATCTGTTCCTGAGGCTTTCACATTTTTGGTCTTATTATCGCTTCATTTAGTTATTCCGTAGTTAATAGATCAACACATACTTCATGTAGTTCTTCCTAATTTGTCCTTCTTCCCTTCAAACTTGATTATTATCTGTCCATAGCGTTCTATAATATTCTAATCATTTTGCTTCAGTAATGTTATTTATATTTATTGTATTCTTTTCATTTCTATTTAGATGTTTTATTACTTTATATACCGATCTTTGTTGGTTATACAAATCATGTTCTAGATCGTTCACAAACTTATTCCAACCTTCGTTGTGCTTTTTTCGCGACTCTCTTTGTTGTGTTTCTTTTATTGTTGTACTGTTGATGTTTTTCTTCATTCTCTTTATCTTGGATCCAACTTAGGGGTACGTCTTTCCTTTCTTTTATTACTGTTTCCAGTTCGTCGTTCCATATTTTTAGTCTTTTTTTTCTTGTCATCTTCAGTCTTCTGCCTAAGGCTTCTTCAGTAACTTTCTTTATAGCATTTTCTATATTCTTTAGTTCTACTTCTATTCCTTCGCTTGTTTCTTGTTGTGCTAAGTATTGTATTGTATTGTATTACTATCAGTAAATACAATCGGAGAAACTTCTTGAAATGATCCCAACAAATTACGCGGAATGAAGAACGGTTCGACAAAGAATGTAGAGAAAAGATCTAAATTAAAAGTCAAGTAAAAATGAATTACGTAAATTCCCCAACATAACACAGAGGACAATGAAGAAAAATATAAATAGACCCATTTTGCATTACATCTGATATACAGGGTGTTAGTAAACTAATAGTACTCCGTGAAACAGGTGATAGGAAAAGTCATGTGAAATAGAAAATTCTAGTAAAAATTGTTTCTATCTTGCTCCGTTTTCGAGAAAATGTGAAAAACAGCTAGCACTATCTGGCAACGGTGTCGTACTATAACCTTGATTACCCTTTTGCAAATTTATTTTAGACACTCCCTAATAAATCACTAAAAAGTTGAGTTCAATTTCTTAAGAAGTTTTACCTGGGATGAATCCTTTGTCATAAAACCGTAAATAATCTTCTGTTTGTTGTACCTACTTAAAAGGGGTGTAGGTTGTTACTTCTTTAAGCAACAGAACGGTATTCTACAAATCGTTTAAAACTAGACTCTTGTAATGTAAATTTACGTAAAATGTGGTTTTAGTTTAATGCTGGTTTTTAGGGAATAATTGAAAAAAGTAAATTAAAAAAGTTACTTGTAGCTAGTTTGATGTTAGGCTTTGCTGGAAACCATCATTCAACAAAATTTTATACAATTAATAATACAGTGTAAATTGAAATACTTAGACAAAAAGGGGATTATTGTGATTACCGAAAAATGTGTATTGGAAAACAATACAAGCTTAATTGCTGTTTGGATTGCTTTGTGCTAATATCGAAAGTCTGAATAATTCTTTGACTTTAAGGAGTACGTGTTTTTTTAGAAAAAGGGGATTTGTTAAAAAATACCTACACTCATCTTCGCATGTCAAGGTATTCCTTGATTAAAAATTATATAAATTATTAGCATTGCAGAAAGATGTTAGAAAAGTAATAGTAAGGGTGTAATAAGCGTCTATTGCGCACTAAAAGAAACTAAACCTGAAATGATTGGAATCACATGGCTGGTTGCAAAGGCTTGTTTGTTGCTCTAAATTCAGATGTTTTGAATTTTAAGCGTATTTCCTCTACAAATAATTTGTCTTTTTTTCCGGTTTAAACTAGTACCGTTGTACGTAAACTTTCTAGGGGGTGCACTTAAAGCTTAAAAGCAGAACAAAGATGGGTTTACTTCTTTGACCAAGATAAAAGAAGATAGCTGACGGTAAAAGGAACAAACCACCCGCAATTTACTGGAATGTTTGACTTAACTAGGGTTAAAGAAAGAGAAAGTGTAAAAGGGAACTTTCCCTTTCAACTAATGCAGAGATGCCAGTTCTCTTAGTAATTTCATTCATGCATTTTTCGTAATGCATTTTGTTCTTTTGTGGTTAAACTAAAAAATTTACAAAAAAATTTTACAATACTTTTTTATTAGGCTGGATGAGACCAATCTTCTGCACAAATCTTAAAGTGGAATCTACATTAGTTATTGAATAATAACGTATGAAAGTTTGGAACTTTATTAATCATTTCTGGGAAAACCGTTGAGATTTGACCATGGTTGTATAAGACTTTTCTGTTTGTATTGATGTCCCCTACCACCAGTTTCCCGGACTACTATTAGTTCACTAACACCCTGTATTACCTACAAAACACTATTTTAATGCAATTTAAATAAACTTTTTTAAAGAGAGGAAACTGAGTCATAGAGATTACCATTTCTAATTGTGAAAATCGTTCTCACATTATTTATTACCTTTTTAATTTGCAAAAATGAGTCAGATATATTGTAATTTTTTCATTAAATAATAAGTTTCACTAAAAACACACCTTCTTAAAATTATAAAATAAATCAGCAAAAGTATGTAAACTTTACTTTCCTCAATTGTAATTTAAATCTTTGACAAAACTTTCTTTAGCAACGCAACAATAATGAGTATTGAAAAATTATTTAAATTTATTTCGGAAATTCAACTTCATTTTCAACAACTTTCAAGTCACACTTTTTTTACTTTCTGTTTTATCCTTCAGCACGGATGCAAATGTAAGCGAGAAAATTTTAATTCAAGACCTGTATATAACACTATGTAGTAAGTATATAAAATAAGGTCCAGTGAAGAATTCCCGTTATTAAATCATTTTTTCGAAAGTATAATAAATTATAAGTTTCGTCAAAATACGTATACCATCTTGATTTTATTTAACTATAAATGGTATTCTTTTCTAAATCTTTTATAAAATGATTTGTTATAACACACCGTTATTGACTAATCCAAATTTGATTAATAGAGTAATTAATTTATTATCTTGTGTTATCTACCAACGTGTATAAATAACAGTACCATCAAGATGTGGAAATTAGATACGATTGTAATATACCTATGTCTACTGTGCGATTGAATAAAAAAAAAACGACTAAACTATGTAATTACCCTTATGTTTGTATAAATGGCATTTACAAATGATGTTTTTGGTACTTAACAGTTCTCATCTAAATGTCAGAGACAATACTTTAAGTGTCTATTTATAATTGGTTTTTTTTTATTTATTTGATCTCATGGTATAATATAAGAAATATGCTTGTTTTTGATATTTCTACTGACTCTTAAATACAAATGTAAGAAATCAGAAACTGTAACTGTTTATTGACGAAAAGGTCGATTATTTTAAGTCAAAAACTCTTCTCCAAAAACAAAAGTGCAATGACTTCTAGCAATAAATTTATATTACACTAAATTATAATTTGTTACTTTGAATTCGTAGTCATTAGCGTCTGTACAGATGCTATCTGGTACCAGGTAATTTGTCAATTCTTTATAACACCATTTTTGACGTGTTCTTGTGCAGGCCTTTTACATCTATGTTATCATTAGTACTTTTATTACACGTACCTAATGATTAATTACCTTTTTTTAAATCACATATGTTTAATAATAAACCCGATCTTTTTTTCTGTATTAAGACTTTTTGTGACTATATAAAGTGAATTTAAATTAGATGTTTGGCAGAAGTTACGAAAGGTACAGCTAGGAAAAGCTTAAAATTGACTTTTAATACTTTTGATTAATTACTAGAAAATCTTCATAATTATACGATGACCCATCTGCGACTTTATTTCATAAAAATTTGATTTAAAAGAAATTCGTTGTTCTCTTTAATCTTTAGTTGTACAAACTGATATGAATCAATAAACACAACAACGGATTTTACATTGTGTATACGTAGGGTGGTTTTTATTTTTCAAAGATTTATTTGTTTTTAATCTCACCCCGTAGAGTGATTCCATTTCATGAAAAGTAACTGGGATCTTTTTTAAATCTTTGAAAAACACTAAGAGTCACTAGCTCTAAAATTACAGTTAACATGAGAAATTCTATTCTGTAACAAAATTAATATTTAGTAGATATCAAAAGTGGCCACTGACTATCCTTCTACCGCAAAGGATTGGAAATCCTTGTATACAGAGTGGTAGAAAAGTGTCAAAGAACTAAAGGGCCTATAGTACTCGCCTAAATAAACGAAACAAAAGCGCTTTATCTCAGAAAGGGTTGATTTGCGGACACATGTTTTTGTTTATTTAGGCGAGTGCTTTTTAATTCTTCGAGAATTTTTCTAACACCCTGTATATTACAATATTAAGCTTTTCCAGCAGAAAAATTCAGTCAGAGGTCATTATTAATATCTACTACTAACTTTCATAAAATTTCTCAGTTTTCGAAAACTTTGAAACTCGCGTGGCACTTGTTAACACCTTCAGAAATTCTAGAAAAAACTCCTGATCACTTTTTCATGAAATAGAACTACGCAATTAGCAAAAAATGTCATAAACATAATAATAATGATAACACAGCCCCACAAAAAATAAAGGTTTTGACCTGGGATCATGACTATGATAGTCCGATGTATCTTTCGACGGTGAAACCGAATCCGATCTCAGAATAACAAATATACCTTCAAAATCTTGCGCTAGAGCAAGAAAACACCCCCAAAATTGCGTAAAATCACTCCTTACACATGCTGACAATTTTTATATATAAAACACCAAACAAGTATCACGAGGGGGTTAAACCAACGACCGATGCAATTACATTTAAGCTAAGTTGATCGTACTGGTTTATTTCTGCTTGCCCAGTTTACGCTTCTGCTTGTGTATTAAATGTACCAACTTAAAAAGTTACATTGGGTTATGTATTTTTGCCTAATAGAAGTTTGATTATGAAAACGCAAATTTTAGTTCTAATTTACTAGCTTCTTTCTTCTCATTTTAATTTGTTAAAAAAAACTGTGTCCATGATCCAACAAAACTAATGAGAGTAGAGAATAAAGGCATATGACATTACTGTTTTATGAAAATAAGGAACACCGTACTAAGTGGCATCACGTGAAACTTGTTTAATTTTAGTTCACGCTGTCGTTGTTGGCAGTTGCTACAGAACAACTCTCCGTTAGAACAGTTTTCCGCAGAATAAGACTTTTAGCTTTCAATCTTGTCGACCGTGTGTTATCTTGTCATTATCACGAAGACATGTAAAAGCAAGACTGCAGTAGTGCCACCAACCTATCCAATAAAATCGGGTTGTATTTAGGGGCAGACTTGATTTTGTTTGTAGCTTAACGATAAAAGTACAAGAGTCTACCCAAAACGTGAAAAACGACAAAAACTTCCATATCGTATAGCATGTGAGGCAACTTAACCATGGACTTATAGTTTGGGGTGTCATAGTATATGGAAGTAGGCCTTCTATTAATATTCCTGTGCAAGAAACATAATTGCCAACGACTACATACATAATATCTTAAAACCAGTTACATTGCCCAATTTCCAAAACTTAAAAATTCTAGTTTTCACTAGAATAATGCCAGACCCCATACTGCGCTGTCATTGCTAGGTTTCTTCTTGAAACCTACGTCATCATTATCCCGTGGGCAGTAAGGTCATCTGATCTTTGCCCATCGAGCCGATGGACAGATGGATCTACAGCACCTCAGAAAGGTAATTCAGGATATTCGGGACATCATACCAAAACAAAACATTGATAGTCTTATTCGGATCATACCTCGCAAAGTAAAGGAGTGCGTTAACTTACAAGCAGCTTTGATTCATTATTGAATTTGAATAGTAGACTTGTCAAGTCTTCAAATCACCAAAACATTAATAAAAGATTTGGGTCAATTTTTGAATATAGACCTGTTTAGGATTATCCTGACTGTACAAGTCCACCAAGACCTTTTTCCCTTTAACTCGTGCTTTCTATATTGGGGCAGTCAAAACGTATAACCGTTAGTTGTGTTGCTGGATGCATCCCTTTTTTCCATCTATATTTACAAATAGAAATTCTTATAATTCACACTGCAATGTGTAGAGTCTCTAACTTCTACTCCAGACGACGATCGTTTCTTAACTAGAACTGTACACTAAAGCAGTTAATCCTAAACGGGTCTATATTTAAAAACTGACCTATACTATCGACGTTTTACTGAGTGTTGCAATGCTGATTTGTTCAAAATAATGGAACTTAAAAATTCGATTCATGAAAATGTCATATTTCTGATTTGAAGTTTACTCCAGCAAACAGAATTATAGGTATAGATCTATTCAAACCTGCTAATTTGCCAGTTTCCGGACATTACACCCTCAGAAAGATGGTTTGTTGTACCATCACTATAGAGTAAATGTCTCACAACAAACAATAGAACAAATTCTACTTGTGACAAAGAAATTTCCTTCAGACTTACTCAAATAAATGATCTGATTGCTAACTTTTGATTTTAAGCGCTGTATACTTATACCTTAAACGATTTTGTTAAAACAGAGTACAATCGCAAAACATCAAACAAATGGCTGAAACGTACGTTGATTGGGTATCATATTTCTAACATACTTATTCGTCACTAATGGTGCTCTACTTGTCACATAGCACACGGACGTCCAATGAATATTCATCAGACGTCCAAATTTCGGCGAACGGACGTCAAATGTTTATCTGACAAGCGTCCATTGAACACCCATAGAATGTACATTTGTCACAACTTTGAACATTTGACAGACATCCGTTACCAGACGCAATTTGTATTAAACTTGTTCATCTACATAAGTATGTTACACCATTTGAACGATTTCTGAACATGTTTGTACAATTTCTGGACATAATTTGGATGTTTCTTGGACAAAGTCTGAAGGACTTTTGGACATTTTTTTAGATGTAGTTAGACTATCCTTTTTCATCAGTTTTATCGTAACAAAATTGCAAATAATCTTCTATATCACATAAAGTCTTGTAATGTATTTTAAGTTGTAAAAACCTAGTCAAGCATCTGTGTACCCTCTTATCTACAAATAATACACATGTGCAGCATGAGTGAAATTTTGCGACGCCGTGAAATGTCATAGTAGTA
>VTPC01088745.1:0-20673 GCA_011009095.1 Ignelater luminosus
CTAAGGTGTATAAAGAGCACCCTTTTCTTAAAATGAGCTTGCTAAACAAATCTGGATGATGCAGTTACTTCTTTTACTATCCTCTTACTAAGTATAAAGTTGTTTAATAAGGTGTTTAGACAAAAGTACAGTAAATTGATTTTTCAGTAGTCTTCTACACCTAAAATCCTACAAATGTGGAAAAATTATCAAATATTATAACCAAGTTGGATCATCAAACTTTTGTATTATATCAGGCATTTTTAATCAAATTGCATGAAGATGTTTACCCGGTCAAAAAATCTCAACAAAAATAGTAACATGTTATGGAAGTTGAGTTTGTATTTTAAACCCAAGGATTCACTACATCAGACAACTATTGCATACTGTAATTCTAGACTTGATTCTACCACCATAATCGCAAATTTACAAATTTGTGCTGTTTGAAGCGTTTTAAAACCTAAACTTGAAGAAATATAGCATTTGCTCTCTAAATAACATTTGGCATCTCTGGCAATTATATTTCTAGAAATAATAAAACTCTTTATTTGCAACAGTCATTAAATAAAGAAAATTACTGTCGTGTGGTTCTCATATAGAGAAAGGCATAGGGTATGAATCTTTTATCAAAGTTAGACCTCCTTAAAATCAAGACTGAATTGAAAATTTTGTGACGAGTTTTTGGGATATCAAGTTTTTTCCATTTCCATAATTTCATATTTCCAATTTTTTAAAAAATATTAGTTTCCCAAATGTTTATTGAGTTGCGATGGGTGGGAATAAATACCTGGCACTAAGAAAGAATCGCCTGGTAAACATAAAGAAGAAGCAAAATGAAAGAGCCAAAAAAGAAAAGCAGAAAAGGATCGGTATGGTCACTATAAATGTGCCAACGTGTTTTGCTAATGTCTTTCGACGTTGTCCGACGGCTAATTTCCATTTCTTTTCATCATCACAGTCTTCTGGTGTTAGGTTCCTTTCATCTATAGATTTATGTATGATTACTAGCCACTCTAGTTTGGGCCTTCCTCTTTTTCGTCGATTTGTTGGTTACCACTCTAAAACTTGTTTTGGTAATCTTGTTTCTGGTTTTATATGTCCAAATCACGTTAGTTGTTTTTTCTCTCTCTGTCTTGCATTATGTTTCCTTCATTCCCCATTTCTTGTTTTATTATTTCATTTGTAATTCGATCTGTTCTTGAGATGCATAAAGACCTTCTCATGGCATCCGTTTTTACCGCTTCCACTTTTGATTTGTATTCTCCCATTATTCTCCAGGTTTCCGCTCCATATAGCAGAGTGCTTTTGACCGTGGTTTCGTATATGTTGGATTATCTGTTCTTTGTTATATTCTTTTTCCAAAATATGCTGTTAAGACATCCAATCACTTTCTTTGATTGAATTATTTGCTTTCCAATCTCTTTTGTGTCGGTTCCACTATTGTCAAATGTAACGCCCAGATATATGCAATCTTGACATGAAGATATTTCTTGATCGTTCTCGAGAGCTGATTTGCTGGGTGCATTTCCTACACACACGCGTTTTTAGATATTCACTGATAATCCCCAGTTGTAGTATTCTTGTATTAGCTTACACATCATGTACTCCAATATCATCTTTATCGTTAGCTATGACAACCGGGTCGTCAACAAATCGAAGCGTGTATAAGCACCTGTTGTTAAGTTTAATACCCATGTCACTAACTTTCTTTTTCCATTTATTTAAAGTTGTTGCAATGTATGTTTTAACCCTTTCAAGCCGGATTTTTTTCCTCGCAAATAACTGCTGTTTTCAGACATTTCTTTGCATTAGTCATATTAACTAAGATAAAGAAGTCCATTTTCCAAAAAAAAAATTCAAAAGCGCCATTTTGCCTGGGACGTATATGTCTCAGATCGACTTTTTAGCGGGGACAAATGTAACCCACTAGTCCTTAATATCAATTTTTATTTCACAAAACAATAATACAAAACACGATAAATACATATAAAATTATTGTAAATGATATGGTGTAAAGCAGCCTTTACACAAAGGCAGGTCGGTACATCCCGGACACACCGTATAGGTCCGCGTTTCATTTCTGAACTGAGAAGAACATCTGAAACATCTTCTGTGTGTTCTTCCTTGGCTGGGCAAATGATCCCCGACGTTGAACGTCGTCTTTTGCTTTTTGACTTTTGGAGGTCGTCCCAGTGATGTAGCTGACCTGCTTTTTACAGCTGCTTTACTTCTTCCTAATGAAACTAGTCCTTCTGCAACTTGTATTACAAATGGCAAAAATGGAGTCTTTGTCCTGTGCAAATAGCATTTGCTACGGCTACTATCAAAAGTCTATAAAACACCTTTTTCCACCACTTGCCAGATTTTCGATCAAAGTCATATAACCCAACAAGCTGATCTGTCAAGTCGATGTCACCCATATTAGCATTATAGAACTAAAGCATTGCAGGGCAAGGCACATTCTTTCTTGGTCCATCTTTCATTGTACGTTTTACTTCGGTTGTGGTATCTGAGAAGCAGTTGCTTATTGCCAACACATCTTTTGTATCCTGTTATCTGCAAACTATTGTACCTTCGTTAGTCACTCGAAATTGCGAATCTCCACGATTGAGCTATTCAGAAAATTTTGGTACATTTCTCCTGCTCTTCATAAATGTTCCTACTCCTTCTTCACTATTCTCTCTCCCAGGGCACCACTAGTTGCTTCAGTATCCTTGCCTGCATATATTTTTAGGTCATAGACGTACCCAGTAGAGGAGTCACTACGAACCCATATCTTTATCCCTCGTTTGGTGGGTTTCAAAGATAAGTATTGTTTAATCGAAGATCTCCCTTTGAATTTTGCCATTGATTCATCAATGCTCTGGAACGCTGCTTCAGAACGAAATTTTTGAAACGTGAGTTTTAGACAATTCACAACTTCTTCAATGTAGAACTACTTACTACAGTTTTTAGGTTTCTCGGGACTATTGAAGCACATTTTCGCCAACAGAAGTTTGCAGCGATGTCTAGAAATTGCTTTTTTATAGATGTATTCCCTAGAGACTCATTCTTAGACCAGCAATGGTTGAATGCAGGCACCCGATTATAGGACATCATAAGTGAAACTTCAAGAACAATAATGATTTCATGGTAGTCAGTAGAAATCCTCTTCTTTTTGCTTTCTTTTTCAAAAATTTCTAATCGCATATTGGAACATTGTGCAGGGTACATTATAAGACTTTTGGGAAAAAGTTTTAAAAATAAGTCCAGCTCGTTTAGTTCACGAAGAAGGCATTCCCCTGATTTTTGTTGTGGAAGAACTAATCTGGGAATAAATGCTCCATTGTTATTGAACCATATTGTATTATTCACTACTTGCTCATCTGATTCACTTATGCCCGTACTTGAATTACTCTCGCCCAAATTTGAACTAGTCTCATTATTATCCTCTAGATCGTTTGTGTTCGAATTCATGTTAGGCACATCTGACTCTTCACCACTTTGGCTACTATCCTCTACATCATTCTCTGTTGGGCAGTAATCTTCGTCGGATAATCCACTGTTGCAGTATGGATCTTCCAGTTCCTCCTCATCGTCCTCAGACACCGCATTTATTTCAGTTTAGAGTTCTTTTTGGGTTAGATACCGGCGACTCATCTGTAACATGATGTCTTTTGGGACAAACAAAACCCAAAGTAAAAGCCTAATGGGACACATGGGTCCCATAATCCATTACAAAACTCCAAAGGTCTTTGTTGCGATTCTTTCTTCGATTATTTACACTAAAGTATACTTAGTAAACATTTCTTACCTTTTTCTAGCGAGTAACACAAAACATACAAACGAAAACGATGATACTAGCAAAATTACACCCCGACACACATGTAAACATGTCAAGATTGCGACGTAAACTGAGATTATGGAGCAATTAGCGATGTTGTCAGATCTAAAATTGTTTTGTGGGTTGTGAGAAGCCAGAAACTGTAAAGACCTTCATAAAACGGAACGCATTTTAGTTATCAAACATACAAAAGCATTAGGTGGAACATATATGTCCCGATAGACTCGAAAGGGTTAAAGAGGGTTGGCGATATACAGCATTACTCTCTTAGCCGCTTAGTAACCACAAATTCTTCTGTAAGATAGTTACCTATCCTTACTCTGGACTTTGTATAATTCTTGGAGTGCCTGTATATACGTCTAGTTAATTTTAGATTGCTCTAATACTTTCCACAGGTTAAAGATTGGAACTGTGTTGTGTTTTTTGTAGGGCTACAAACGTCATTTAGGTGTTTTCACTTTTCTGAGACTTCTTTTGTCTATAATTCTCTGCACGAAATCCGCTTTTCATTTTCAATTAGATCTTGTAAGATTCTACCATATACTCTTCTGATTGTCCTAGTAACTGAGATACCTCTATAGTTATTACAGATTTGTTTATTCCTTTTTTTTGCAAATTTGCAAGATATGTGCTATTCTCTACTGCTCTGGAATTGGGTGTTCATTTAGAAAATTATTGATAATATGCTAGTCTTTTATATAGTTCTTTTGTTCAACTTTTAAGCATTTCAGCATATATTTCTTCTGGTCCACTAGCTTTACCACTTTTAAGGCCCCTAAGTGCTTTTACACCGCTTCTATCTGAATTTCCGCTTCTTCCCCCTGTATTCGTATGTCCCTTTTTGGGGATTCGTCCAGATATTCTGATCTTGTTTCTTGGAGTAGAGTATTGCAATGTGTCTCACATTCTTCTGGCTTAATTATTGTTATATAGGCTTTATTTTTCCCAAATTTTTTAAATTTCTTATAAACTTCCACACTTCTGAACATATTTTTCCCCCAATGTATGTGTTAATTTTTTAACACTTTGTTTTTTCTGTGTTGATTATCTTTCTAGGTTCTCTCCTAATCTGTTTGTAGTCATCTAGGTTTTCCTGTTGTTTTCATTTTTAGCCATCTTAAATATTTTTGTTTTTTCTGTTGTACCATGATATCTATTTCTTTCGTCTAGCATATTTTGTTACTGATCATGATTTTCCGTATTCCAGCTGCTTCCATTGTGGTGTCTTTTAAGCTTTCGATTATATTGTCGTATACTTTGGTAAATATTAAACTTTTTATATTTGCTATTTAGTCGTTGCTGGTAACGTGTCTAATACTTTCGTTTTGGAAGCTGTCAAAGTTATATTGGGGAGTTTCGATAGTTTCCAATTTATCTGTTTTCTTTATTCGTATTTGCGTGTGATTTTTTTGGCTGGAATATTAGTAACTCCTCGAAAGATGCGTACATCTTTCCATGGTAGGGTTGAATCCTGTCTACTGATAATATAGTCAATAATACTCTTCTGATTACGTGTGTTCTGGGTCCAAGTGTAGCGATGAATGTCTTTGTGTTTATAAAACCCGTTATTAAATCTTATTAATGTTTCACATGTGTGTATGAGTCTTTGGCCATTATTGTTCACTATCTCTTCTACAAAGGGCCATACTGTTCTACTGTTTTCCTGATGTCCTGTCTGGCGTTAAAATCTTCTAGCAGAATTAGGGTTTCTATAACTTTTTCAAAAAACTCTTGTTTCACGTTAACTTTTTTGTCATCATAAAGAGCATATAAGGCTAGCAAGGTTATGCTGTGTCCATAGATCGTCAAATTTACTTTAAGAATCTTTTTGTCGATCACTTCTCAGTTACTAATTTTTTTTTAGATTTTTCTTTATAAGCAGTGATACTCTGCTAGCGACTTTTTTTTCTTTAGGAACACCTGTGAATATATGTAGATATTCTCCTGTCATGTTTGTGCCAGTACCTTCTTTCTTAGTCTCTGTTAAAGCTATTACATCTATATTTAATTTCTTCATATCTTCTGCAATGATATTAGTCTTTTGTTTAATTCCTTGGACGTTCCATAGGATCATATTTAGTAACCTATTTCTTTGCCATGCAATTTGTAGCGCTTTGTTTTCGGAAGAGACTGAAAAACCAAGCCCACAACAGTCTATGCTTGTCTATGCTCGACCACAGATCAGCATAAATCATGATATCGTTACAATATTTGATAGAACTAGTTTGAGGGATGGAATAAATACGCTAGGTTAGCATAGTTAAGACTATTGCAAAATTGCAAAATTGCGGACTTGTCGCCTGTAGAAAGTCAAAAGCAACATACACTTGTCCCACCTGCAAATGCAGTTCAATATCAAAACGAAAAGACGCTGAAGTGGGATGCTAAACTAACGAAGTCTTGTTGCTTAGAGACCAAATTTCAATTTTATTTAATTTTTGGACGTGCCAAAATTATCATCAAACTCAATCAATTCATGTAATTGTTCAATAGAAGCAAATTTTAAAAATCAGCTAGAAGAAAAAAGCTGAATAATGTGCAAGGAGTAAGACGAGTTGTCTTATAATCACCGTTTACTTAATTAGAGCATCCTAAATATGAATATCCATTCGCCAGTAGTCATTATGGTGTCTAAAACTAAGCGGCAAGTAATGCAATGTCTACTTGTATTATCATTACTCTGGTTATGATAGTTGTACCGTGATCCTCCTGTTTCATGGAACTGCAAGTTTTTCCAGTCCTTTAAATGCCCTTTTGCATGCTCAAGAATAAAATAATAAAAGGAAAACTCTAAAACGTGTAAAGTTATACAGATAATAAAAAAATAAGATTCTGGTAAATTTTTAAAACTGGTCTTCTAGCACAAAATATAAGTTTCAGAATGTTTTCTTCTAAACAATTCAGATTTTCAAAGAAATTTCTCCCCTCTAAATAAACCTGTTGGCGTATTCGAATTTTCAGAAATAGTTTCGTAGGGAACTCAATAATTAAATGGGCCAGCTTCATTGTAAGTTGTTGAGAACGCTTGTAGCAGAGAATAAAAGTAATTTACAGTTTACACAAGTGACTGTTAGAGCCTAGAACGTGCGAAAAAACGGACGTTTTAGAAAAATGAGGCTGGCGTATTTGTGAACAAGAGACAGGGAGTTGTTGAAAAGCTAGCAAAAGGTGTATTTGTGTTTGCCAATTAAAAGATCTCCCAGATATTGCTATTTATGCAATAATGTGGTGTGTTTAGAAAGTTGATAGAGTCCTCAATTCTGAGGATGTAATTTGTCCTCGTGTGCTCATTTATAAAACGTACAAGATGTCGAAAACATCTCCAAACTTGTTTGGTATTTATGAGCTAAGACGTCTGTATTTGGGATGATTTGTGATTAAGCAGCATTGCTAAGTTGTTTTGACTGGAATTTGAGTTTCGTTTGTCAGCATATCGACGGGCAGTTGAAGAAAGCTATGCATCATGGCATGTTTTTGCGTGTAACAGACTAGCAATTTATGTCAATAAGAATTAATAAAATGCATTTAACATGGCCAGCTAAAGAATTTGGGTTTCGGTAAAAATTAATAAATAATAATCCCATGTTTGCTTTTTTGAGTCTGTGAGGGGAACTCCCGATGGGCACCTACAAAAACTCCCCTTCTTCGAAATTCAATATTAGTCATAACCTTGACATGAATTTCATTACTTGTTTCCAACTTTATTGTTTTGAGTACTTTCTACTATAATTCTAAAAGATACTACATCTATGGGCAAGTGTGGATGAGAAACTTTGTAGAGCTCACTTTTTAGATTTATCAACAGTGATAACTGATAAACATAGGTGAAAAATTTATTAAGAGTTGTTACTTATGTCGTTACAAGCACCAATGCAAACTGCTCTAGATACCATGGAGAGTATAAAATCTTTATTAACCCATCGAGTGCTTGCAGCTAAAGAAACATTCTAAACGATAGAATGATATCAGATAACTGCTAGCCACAAACAGCTACGCGGTAATATACAAAGTGCATAAAAAGTTTTACATTCCTGAACAAGACAGCGGTGACATTAATGCGTTCGATGTTACAATTATTATTGTTCTCTTTGATGAGGACAAGCCTCACCAGATAGAGTTTAGAAAAATACTAGATGAACAATCCAATAGCAAACTTTTAAAAAGCAGAACTTAAAGTGAAAGACATTTCTATAATAGGTGATTCGAAATATTTAAAACCAGAATGTAACTGGTTAGATGTTTCATAAAAAAATTTATACTCAATATGCTCTAACTAATTAGTTTTTATTTCCAGGTATTGATGCGAAAATAACTACACTCTAATGTCTTCAGTATATTCTCACTTCATCGTATATTAAGTGACTGTTGCACGGCAATTAATATCAAATACTTTAACATTGAAACTGTCAACTCATGCTGATACTCATAATTATAGCACACATTCTATGATTTTCATTTTTATCTACTGTGCCACAGGCTTGACAAGTCCCAGGGCTTGTTTAATTACACCAACATCAAAGCTCTATTACTATCTTTCATTAACTTTTAAATAACCAGACAATAAAAAAAATTGCTATTAAAGGATAACCTATTATATTCTAATCTTTCGCAGCAGTAAATTCCTAGAAGAGAAACAATGTCGTAGTTATTCTCTTTTTACCGTTTAGGAAATTCTAAATCTAAAGTCTAGATTGTAAAAGGTCTGAATCGAGACGTAAACATGAAAAAAAACCAAGGAAACATTTCTTCATCTAACTGATTATTAAAAGGAAATTTAAAAGGTATAAGGACATTATATGCAATAAAATGTAATGTCCATTGTTTTACACTTTTTATAGTTCTTTTTTCATTACTGTTTGTGGGTGGATTGATAGTATCGGCGAATTTCGTTCTTTTTATAGCTCACGTTCACCTTGTGTAGTTTTTTGCTTCATAATAACTTTTTTCTTCATTCATTAATATCCTCACATATACAATAAACCTTTCTTTAAATTAACACACGAGATATCTAGATTTCAAATTCTAATTGGTCCCACTTACGATTTATTGTTCTTGACTATTTTAGTACTATGGGTGTGTAATACAGTACTTTACAGCACGGTCAACATTTTGAGAAAAACAGTTTTCTTGAGGAAATTGTGCAATTTATAACTTCTAAGTTGTTTAACACCCTTATATATCACCATCACAAAACTTTAATTTTGATAAGTATTGTCCCTTCCATTAGAATCTTGAGCTTCATTTTAAGTTGCAGGAAGGATCGCTCATCGTTAAAGCCATATCACTGTTAAGAGTCGTGGTTAAGGTGATAATGTTCGTAACGTTGTTTCTAATAATAAACAAAACTATAAGATAATTACCGTTATTTATTAGCACTTTATAAACAGGTTAACAAGTTGTTGCAACTGTCGTGGAACCGTAAAGAACTGAACTGATCAAATGGTGTGAGTTACTGCTTGACTGACATTCAAAGACTAAGACAGTCTGTAAAACGTTGACAAGCTTTTTATATTACCAGTGCATGTAAATAGCGGGGTTATGTAGTTTTCATAAAAAAAATAGATAATAATAATGTTCTGAAAATTTCCTACAGAATTTTTGTGTTAGATCCTTTAAGAGGAATTAGATAAACGCAAAATTATTTAACTTTCATATTTGTTCCAAAAACATTGCGGTAGTTTAAAGAGAATTACTTCACTGTCAAAAGCGATATTCTTTTCTGCTAAAATGTGTAAACGCTTAAAATATTTCTAAAGAAATATTAAAGAACGTTTGAAAAGAATTATGTGCTTTCGGTGTGTCCTTGTATTTTTTGATAGTTTTCTCTTTTCATTTTCTGCAATCATTTTCTATTTTCTTTGAAATCAATTAAGATTGGCAAAATTTGCACTTTTATTATTATAGCAAGCGGGACGCAAGGTATAATTATCTTCAATATTCAGTTTAACTTCTCATTGTAAGTATTATAGAATTTCAACAGCTGTTAGCGTGATAATCTTTGTTGAATTGTGTTTAAGCTTAGGATCTGGTTAGTAAATTTAAATAGGATTGTGTCATTCGAGTAGGGTTATTGTTTTTCATTGTAAATTCTTGACGAATTGTGTAATTATATCCCTTGCATCTTGGTGGATGCTATTAATGTTGAAATCGATCGATCTTCTGCTAGTTGAATTGTGAACTGGCTTGTGGATTACTTTTTTAACAGAGATTTTTATTTGAGCATTTAAATTTCATGCAGAGTTTACGTGGAAATGTTCGGATTGTTATAACGTTGCGGTGGTTTTCTTTCCAGAAGACAAACCGTCTGTACCTGGCAATTGTGTCGGTTGTGTTTGTTGCGAGGTCGCTAGTTTTATTGTATGCAAAGCCCTATACATTGGGGTAAGTTTTCTTTCTCCATCTTCGTGGATGTTGATAGGGTTTTCTTTTCGTACTTAGCTCTTAGGATGCGGAGTTTCTGGATCGATGCGATAGTTTTTATGGCAATTATCCTCGTGGATTACAGTTTGAAGAGTAGTCGATCTTCTTGCAGCATATCGTATTCAGGGTCCCTAATTAATTCCACGATCGCAGCACACTGCTCCAACTAAAACTCTTAGAGCAAAAAATCTTGAGAACAATTTCAATTTGGGCCCAGCGTAGTGCGTAGCGGTCCGCCCGTGATATGGAAGCAGCACCTGCTAAATCCACATGTGGGAGTCCACGGCGGGTTACTTTAATAATATTTAACATTTCTAAATACAAATAGTTTTATGGAAAATTGTCGATCTTTATTGCTTAAGTTATTAAATTTGTTTTTTTAAAAGATATTATTTTTTGTATAAATGCTTTTGATGACTCGCATTTTGGGTGCTTAACTTTTTACACATTTTAAATTCCTTAATAGAACATGAAACGTTTATTAAAATTTTTGTTGCTTTTGTAAAATTGATTTATTATACCTGTTTCGTCTTTATGATCAGATCTGTATCACAGCGGGATTCTTCGGGTAATTGTGTATTTTTCTCAATTTTCGTTTCTATCTTTTTAACTTCATATTTTGATAAGATTATGAAACATTATTAGTAGCGGTCAACTGATAATTGTAGTAGTAAATTTCTTTGTTTATTACAAGTTTATAAATAAACGTTTGGATTTTAGATTTCAATTGTTGAAATTTTTATTTGCTCTTGCCTTGACCAAATTTTGACAACAAGATCCCACAAAAAATAAACGTTTTATGAGAAATCTGTTAAAAGTTAGGTTCTAAAACTGTGTCTGGCTAGTTATCCCTATAGCCAAAAGAATATATAAATTATGATCTTGCGCCATTATACAGGCTGGTTTCCGAAGACTAGATCAACACCTTAAGGATTATTGTAGAGAAGAGCTATGAGTGGCAGAGTACAGTCTATCTGGCATTTATTGACTGCGAAAAAGCGTTTGATTCTGTTAACAGAGGGTTATGTGGAGCACTCTAAAGTCTTACGGCATCCCTATAAAAATTATAAACCTTATAGAAGTGGTGTATAATGGGTTTAAATGGCAAGTACTTCACGGAAGGATGCTGTTCAAGTCTATCCCTATAACCTGCGGGGTTCGGCAAGGCTGCATTCTCTTTCCAACTCTTTTTCTTCTCGTCCTTGATTGTATTATGCGGAGGGTAACAAGAAAAAGGACTATAATGAGGTCTAAGGGGAAGACTAGAGAGCTTTGATTATCCGGACGATATGTGCCTCCTGGCACAGAAGCAACGAGACGTGCAATATAAGTTGGAAGCACTACAAAGAGAGGGAGAGACTGCAGGTGTGCGTATTAATGTGAACAAAACGATGGAGATAAGGATTAATATTAGCGAAAGGGATAACTTTGTAGTCAGGGACCAAGAGATCGAGAAGACTGATCAGTTCTTATATTAATGTAGCGTGGTGAGCTGTTCTGGAGGCGCAGAGGAAGACGTTAATACACACATCAAAAAGACATGTGCTACCTTTTTACAGCTCTACCAAATATGGCAGAACAGGAACTTGTCGCGGAGAACCAAGTTGCGTATTTTTAACAGCAACATCAAGTTTGTGTTGTTATATGGGCGTAAAACGTAGAAAGTGACTACCGGGATAATTAGCAAACTGCAGGTCTTTGTAAATAGTCTTTGTTGTAAGGGTAAAGTGGCCAGACACAATAAGCAATGAAGAACTGGCCAAAAACCCATGAGCCTCGAAATTTAGAAAAGAAAACGGGACTGGATAGGCCACACATTAAGCAAACCAGATGGGGTGGTGGAAAAGGCAGCGCTAAACTGGAACCCCCAAGCAGCGAGAAGGCAGAGTCGGCCATAGAAGACTTGGAAGAGTACAGTTGAGTAAGAGACAGCGAGGATGGGAAAGACATAGAGTGAGGTGAAGAGGCTGGCGCGATATAGAGAAGGATAACGGTTTTTTATTTCGGCCCTATGTTCCAACCCTGGGAACAAAAGGAACTAAATCAAATCAAGTTATTACACATTTAAGAACTGCAATTTTAGTAATTTCAGTTCATACAATTTGCATGAAAAGTAAATGCATGTGGCTTTCTATCTACTTTTTGTACATTAACACAAAAAACATTCGTTTTGCCTAGTTTACTGACAACTACTAGCTCAATTTATCAAAAGGATTTTAATATTTATTGCTGGAGATTGTTTCTTTAGCCCTACCTTGAATCACAGAAAATGCTGGCTTAAAACGTAAGAATGTATAAATGATGAGTTTTAAAATATTGTGTGAATTGCATATTGTTTTTTATGATAAGTCACCGAGGGTACTAAATTCTGAGGCATTGCAGTGGCTGCCGTGTAGATTGAAAGTTTGTAGGTTGTATTTGCTGCTGCAAAATTGCAACTGATTCTTCTGACCAGGATGAAGCTAGAACATTTCGGCTTAAAAAATGTACAAGAGGTTAAGGAGAGTGTAAGAACAGAATTAAATAAGAAAAATACAAAAAAAAACTTGTGGTTGTTACTTTATAGAATAATGAAAAGGACAAAACACATAGGAATGCTGACAACATTGTAAAGACCTGAAAGTACATACACGGCGCGACATCTCAAGGGTTGATACAGAGACGTGTTTTATAAAAGAACATAGAATGAGGATGAAAAAGTACATTCGACTATAAGCAATAATGAAACACAATACACAAATACAAAAGAGTCTGATCTTACTAAGAAAAAATTGAAGATGTAATAAACATGAGTGACAAGACCCCAGGAGTTGATGGACTTACGGTTACAATATCAAAACTAGTTTTTGTTCTAGCAAACATATTTCTACGTAAGTTATACAGTGGTTGTGTACTTCCGGAATGCTGGAAAGATAGCAGAATTCCGTTGTTTGGAAAAATATTGAACAAGTTAGCGGGAGGATCAGAGAGCTGTCTGAAATCCAATATTACTAAACACTTCTAGCAGCAATTAAAGCACTGGAGATCATTCGCCAAAATAGAAATCTACGTAAACATACTAAGTTAGTGTTGACTATAAAAAATGCCTTTAATCCAGCATGGTGTCTGGCTATTCTTAGAACTCTTACAGAGAGATTTTAGTAGATCAGCGTTTAACTATTTATACAACAGAGCACTTAAAGTTGTTAGATTAGTACAGAACCCATTAGGGTCCTTTTTAGGTTCTAGTTAGTGGTTAGTTTTTAGGAATAGCTGAGTAAGTGCATTAGAAAATTTAGAGTTAAACATGGCAGAAGGACTACATTATTAAGCGTTTGCTGACGTCCAGTTACTTAGCCATTAAATGGCAGGTCAATAAATACAAGTCGTTGTGAGACTATGGAATATAATTGGAGAGTTTTGCAACAAGTAGGCCAAGGAGAACAAGTTGACATAATTTCTTGTAATAAAAAAATAACCCAATATACAAAATGAAATGATAAATGAACGTCGGTGATTGCACATTATATACAACTATTCTAAGTCATCAACGTGACAAACATAGAAATTGATTAATCACCAACGTGAGTTTTTCATTTCTTAGGTTTCGCAGATTGAGTTATTTTCTGATGACACGCTACAATATTGAAAAACCTAGGTTATGAGTCGTAGTACAGAAAAAGTGATAAGAAAACCAATGATCAAATGACACAATGTCACAATCGAGAAAACAGGTAGGTACCCTTCTTTATGTGAAGGTAGCGTGAAATAAAAAATTCTTGTGGATAGGACACTACAAGGAATTAAAAAACAAAATAAAATCGAGTTGTCGTTCTTTAGATCCCATACACAAGAGGAATCTGACCGTAATTCAATGACCGTTACTTTTGGCTGACAATCGGTCTTATAAAACCACAGCTACGGAATCAATGGAAGTATTATTGGGAATTAGTCCACTGACACAGGAGGTGTCTAGCAGTCAAAGACAAATTAAGACAAAATACGCATAGAGGCGACTTTGAGTCACGGCTGAAATTAAGCTTCAAGATCTATGAGACACAGCAGATCACTGTTATTTTACTTGCTAGATAAGACTCGTTCAACACATATTACAATAAAGATTTTTGATCAGAGAAGTGAGATCATTCTGCTGTTGCAGCGTCAAACCTAATGATCTCGTGTAGAGTGTAGAAGCACAAAGACAAGGAAGATCTGCCAAAGATTTTGAAGAAGATCAAGAGTAAGCATCTAGAATAAACCGAAGGTATAAAAAAGTGTGGTTAGAGAGTTTACGAGTGCTAATGGCAGGAGCAAACTTTTCATGGTGTCTAAGTGCGTTATAAGTTACAGAAACTAAAGCACCCCGAAGATCGGATTGAGTAAAAATTCTTTTTTATAATTATTAAGCCTTAATACGTTTTGTTTCGTTCATTCACTGAGTAAACGTTAAATAAACCCTTGAGCAGCATTTTCTCAATGTTTGTTTAGTAAACGTAGATTCGGTTACCAATTTCTGAGCGTAATTGACGGTAATAGTTTAAGCTTTTGGGTTACCGCAACGGCAGATATGAAATGATAAAATGGTCTAGAAACACAAACCGCCTTAACCAATGAATCTATCGGTTGTTCTGGTAGGTAAAATTCGACCGGTTTTTTTTTAATTTCGGCGTTCCGAGAATTTTTACCGTTTCAGCTGCTGAGCGTCTCTTAATGCGTTTATTATCAAGCTTTTATGAGATGAGCTAAAACTTAAAATGCAATGTCTGAGAGTTTAGTGAATTTAGTTTTAAAGATTTTGTTTGTTTTTGTTACGACACCTTTTTTTAAATAAAACTTGTCACTAAACGCAATGATGACTATTCTTCAAGCAGTCCACACCAAGTGTTACGATCAACATCTTAGTTTCTTTGTCAGGTAAAATTTAAATATTGGCTAACTTTTCACAGCATTTCTTATTTTTAAAAATTACAAAATTTATAATTTTTTTATGATATGAATTTACTTTCTATGCTAACCTTATAACACTTAAAGCTCATAATCGTTAAAAACATCAACACCTTCTGTACAATATGCAGTTACTGTGCGTTACTTTTAAATTTGATTTAATAATGTAGCAGTTAAATATTTTTGTTTAGAGACCGTTTTAACATCATCTAGATCTGATACTTTAGCTTTGATTATTTGAGTAATTTAAAAAGTGTCTACTACTGTTAATTTAGAAAATCTGTTCTCTATTGAACATGAAGAAAAATACTAGAGATAAATTTAAAAAGTTGTTTATCGAGAAAAAATTGTTACTAAGACTAGTACGAATTCACCTTTTGGATGCAATAATGTGTTAAAATTTTATAATCTGATTATAGTAAAACTGCAGGGTCACCTTCTTATATAACGTAAATGTAAACAATGGGTTTAAGGCGAGACAGAATTGAGAAAGATTTCTTTATAATATATTGCTTTTATCTTCCGAAATGTAACCATCAGTGTAACAGAAATTTTCGCTTTGAACATTAGGATTGTCATGACAGAGACAGAAAGAACAAAGTCATGATCACATTAATAAAAACTTTTTTTTTGTTAATATACCGCATAACATTAGATCAAAGGCAAGTGACAAGTTTAAGATATCTCATCTACCTACGATCATAATATTATTGAAGTCAACAACTGCTTGACAAGAATCGCCGCATAGATTACAGTTATTACCTGTGGAGTGTTTTAGTATTCTCGTTTTTGCATAATTAAAATGATAATTAAACGAAAATAACAATTAAAAGCAATATGAAAGATCGGACAAAAATTTATGGCTTCATACAAACCAACAATTAATTGGAACTGTGCGTGTTGCTTGACTGACAACGAGTACTCGTGGGAGGCGCTAAATCATTAACAGTTTCTGATTTATATACATCTTGATTACCGCTAACTAGTCCATCGATTGCTCGTTATAGATTTATCGATAAGACTTGAGAGAAAGTCACCTGTGTTGGCGTGTTGTATAATATATGTATATTCACACACGCATACACGCTACATACAAAAACAGAAAGAAATAACGAATTTACAACATTCACAGTGTTATGTTTACAAATGTTTTTTAAATTTGTTTTTTTGAGTTTTATGTAAGAATTCTTGTTAAAGTGGAATTTCCATAAACGAGAATTTATACATTTCCATAAACCTATCAAGTAATGTAACTTCTAATTATTTCATTTATCACAGTCTGAGAATATTGTCTATTACTGGAGGGCCAGTTCTGCCCTGTTTCTTTAATCATGCTTTTATTACATAACTACACTAGATGAATATTTTATTAACTAAATATCAAGTTAATTATTTAAGAATATTAAAAACATTTGTCATAGTTAAGATAAGCTAATTAAAATTGGTTTTTATATGCCTTGCATAATTAAATACTGTTAATTACTACAAAGTTGTTAACATATACCATTAATCATTGTTATATTGTTTTTGTTAATAAATGTGAATTAATAAAATCATTATAAATGACGTAGAAATGTGAAAACTAGAGAAACAGTTAATTCAACATAAGATCATCCCGCTCTAAATAGTATACTATGTTTATTTATAATTAATACTAAAAAGTAAACAAGATCCTTGATCATTATAAATGATGTTTTGATGGAAAAAGAGTTTTTTCAAAAAGTTAGATTAATTATAAATAGAATGTTTTGCAGATATTCTTAAAGTTAATTTTCTAACCTTACCGGACATCTGTAAATTGTTTACTTCATATTTTGGAAGGTTTGTTGGCTAATTTTCTTGTAATATAGTGAACATTGGAGTTCTAAGGGCTTTCATGATCGTATCTGGTTAAAGCATAGACGCAGAATGCAGGGAAATTTTTTTCGTTGATTCTGATTAGGAATAGGAATTTGCAACAGTCATTTTTTGCTTGTTACATGGTGTTAGTTTTGAAATTAATTTTTCGTTTTGTGAGGCCTGGTTTTATCTAACATCTATTTCGGGCTGCTCTTCCCACCCCTGTATATAATTTTATAAGCAAGAATAGTCATAGTTAGTTGGTTCTTTGTTTTATTGGTTCACTACTGCTTAAATGTTTTTGCTATTGTTTGGTTAATTTCCGTATTAGATTGGGAGCTGGATGGAGTTGAGTGTGCAAAATGTGAAGACCGCATGTTATCATCTATTGATATAAGCTCAGAAAAGCTTAAAGATTAATATTTCAGATGTTGCCAGTAAATTTAATAATCCAATTTGTTTTAGCCCCCGTTAGTTAGTTTGAATTTTTTGCAACTACAAGCCATTTTTCGACAATTCGAAGTACATTTACAGGGCTGAATCAAAGACTCTGGTAAAGGTCGCTTCGTCATTTGTTGTGGATACAAGTTACCATTTTTCTCTTCATAGGCAAATAAAGGGTAATCAATGGGTTGAAATTGTGTTCGATCAGCATTTGTGGGACTAGCGAGGATGACGGAGCTGAGAATGGGAGTTTGTGTTTGCGACGCGAGCCAATTGTGGGTTTGGGTGCTGGAAGGAAAGTCTGGAGTAGCTTGTGTTTGGTGTGCTCGTATCTAGATGACTTTGGAGGCTAAAGATTGACGCGAGGTTTTTTAGTTGGGGATATTTAATGAATATAGAAAATAAAGGCGGGAAGTAAGTGGCAGTATGAGAACGCAGTATGGGAGGTATGAGCTAGTCATGATGTGGCATAGTGTTTGCTCTCGCTTGGATGATGGATGGATTTAAAAGACGCTCGTGTTTTGTGACGTTTTACCGTGTGTTTCTCTATAACAGATATCAGACATTTGCTTTAATACTTTTTTATTTTCTGAACAATAAACGTGGAACTTGCACAATTTACAGGGAAAACCCTATTATAAGCGGATCTGTTAAACTCGAACGAATAAACTTTGTACTACGCTCACCAGTAGCTTAAACTTTCATTCAAATTTAGGAACTATCTCAAAACACTCTGCAACCAACACTTTTTTGTTTTCAATGCAACACTTACATTTTATGTAGTTGCCCCCCCCCCCCACTGAATTCTTTCCGTTTAACTTAATGTAAAATAATAGAGAACGCAGAGGTCAGCCTTAAAATTAATAACTTTTTTTTATTTATTGGACGATAGACGTGAAACTTGCACACTTTATAGAAAAAGCGCCTCCCTAACAGGATCTTTTAAAACCAAACGAATAGACTTTCTCGTACGCTCACCAGTGGCGTGCAGCTTTATTCAATATTAGCAACTATTTCAAAACATCCTGTGTATTATACGGAAATTGTTTTCTACTTTACCGCGGTCTTTTTTATGTTGCAATCAAATTTCCTATGAATAACCACCCCTCAATGTTCCCCATTTAACGCAATGTAAATTAATATAAAATGTAGAGGTATCTTGAAAGAGCTCTGCTGCACTTGCATATTTCCACATTCGGGGTGCTTTAGCATTACCGTACCAATGAAGGTTTCAGCTACCTTTCTATTTGAGAAAAAACCTAATGTCGGGATACATTCGTCACTTTATGGCTCGTCTAGGGCAAACCATAGAAGATATGAAGAAACTAACTATTCCACAGACATCAGCAGACGGGGCATCATCAATCCCCATTTAAAAATCGGATGCATTGATTATGAAGCTGGGCCTTCCTTAGAAATCAGAATTTTCCCCCATTCAAGCCTGACGCAGGTGGTAGATGTAGTACCACTCTGCGCATCGATTGGTGCCTGTTTCGCAATTAATTACATAAGCACCCCAGGTGGCGTTAAAGAAGGTTTCGGCACCCCCAGCTACAGACACAGGATTTTCGAATTTCGTAGATTTTTTAATTGTAACGTAAGTAGCGGCTGAAACCTGGTATGGTATCGAATTTGTCCCCCATCTTTTTTTATTACGATACGGCGGTCCATTTTGCACTAGTTATGGTGGCGGTACCAATGCCAATATGTAATCGAAGACAATCGATTAAGTAACACAAATAAGGGCGCTGTAAAACGTGAAAGATACATCACGTCAATTTTTTTGAAATAACTGTATTGACAAACAGTTGAAGATAGGTCGAACCGCGTCCATATAAAAGCCTATACTCTAGACTACATAACAAAAGAAGTCTCATGTCAATACGACTTTTCATTTTCAAGGCGATAGGAGAAGAAAAACAAACGGGAATCGGATCACTTTTGTACGAAGCAATTCGGGCACTTTATACCATTTTCGTGAATTTAGTAATTTGGCATCGAGACGGACCTGCACGGCGCCCGTATTTGCTTTCCAATCGGTAATTGTTACTGCTTAGAGGGTGCTCCGGAACATCCTTAGTATGCATGTGAAATCTCGGCCTCTTATCTCTTCTTTTTCTCCCTCTAAGAATCTTTTCCTTTCGAAATGGAAATTTCCCTATCGCCGCCTCTGGTAGAGGGAGAACTTGATTTTAACGGTTGTCGTACGCAGGACCACAATGGTAAACACTGTCCCAAAAGAAGTCTCGATATCTATCAAAAACACAAATCCCCCCCCTATCCGACGCCTAAGAACCAACCTCAAGTTTGGTTAGCTTAAAACAATGCGCAAGATATCCCAAAAACAGCGCCCCCATCCAAACTCCTCGATTCCAGACATTAAGGAACGGGCGGTTTTTGACCTTTGCTCGCTACCTTTTACCGGGGAGGGAGGTGACGGTGCATGGTCGCTACTGGGCCCAAGAGGGATCATGTAACTCAAAAATCATGGAAATCTGCATGATGGTTTTCAAGATGTAGAAAACGAGTATGCCGAGAAAACGCTATTTTTGACACTTTGATCCGCTCGTTCTCCGAACCTACTGGGCACTTAATGAAAACCTTTAAAATGCATAATACCACAACTAAGATATATCGATCGCACCCGGTCCGGTTCGAACGCAAGCAATGAGTTTATTGTCTTGTTATGCTCACAGTAGCGCGCAGGGCGGGGATAAGAGGGGGACTGAAAGTAAACAAAGGGACCAGCACAGCTGCCGGAAACATCGATTTTATTGTTATTTGGGGCCTCGGGTATTAGAATCCGACCACAGTTGTCGGTTCTCACATTTTACATATTCAACTATTTTTGGCGCCTGCACTATATTTGAGCGAAACACCTGGTATAATTTCCTCTTTTTGATAAACTAGGATCCTCTATAATAATTCTAATTCCTATTCTGCTTCTTACTTTTTTTTTCGAGTTTAATCATTAGTTTTTTTCTCAGTAGAGGTTTACGTGTAATTATAATTTTCAAATGTTTAAGAAATATAATTATACGTTTCTTATTATTTTGTCAATTGTGAATGCTGTTATCGGCTCATATTGTTGGGAAATACATTTGTTACATTACATGTGTTATATTTAATTTGTGCTTTCAGTGTGTTCTTGTATTTGTTTAATAGTTTTCTCTCGTTGAAGAGGTTTCTTGATAATGATGAGTCCACACTGAGAGGTTGATTAATTTTGTTGTAGGTTTTCTTAC
>VTPC01088745.1:21073-36614 GCA_011009095.1 Ignelater luminosus
TCACTTGCCTTTGATCTAATGTTATGCGGTATATTAACAAAAAAAAAAAAGTTTTTATTAATGTGATCATGACTTTGTTCTTTCTGTCTCTGTCATGACAATCCTAATGTTCAAAGCGAAAATTTCTGTTACACTGATGGTTACATTTCGGAAGATAAAAGCAATATATTATAAAGAAATCTTTCTCAATTCTGTCTCGCCTTAAACCCATTGTTTACATTTACGTTATATAAGAAGGTGACCCTGCAGTTTTACTATAATCAGATTATAAACTTTTAACACATTATTGCATCCAAAAGGTGAATTCGTACTAGTCTTAGTAACAATTTTTTCTCGATAAACAACTTTTTAAATTTATCTCTAGTATTTTTCTTCATGTTCATTAGAGAACAGATTTTCTAAATTAACAGTAGTAGACACTTTTTAAATTACTCAAATAATCAAAGCTAAAGTATCAGATCTAGATGATGTCGGTCTCTAAACAAAAATATTTAACTGCTACATTATTAAATCAATTTTAAAAGTAACGCACAGCAACTGCATATTGTACAGAAGGTGTTGATGTTTTTAACGATTATGAGCTTTAAGTGTTATAAGGTTAGCATAGAAATTAAATTCATATCATAAAAAAATTATAAATTTTGTAATTTTTAAAAATAAGAAATGCTGCGAAAAGTTAGCCAATATTTAAATTTTACCTGACAAAGAAACTAAGATGTTGATCGTAACACTTGGTGTGGACTGCTTGAAGAATAGTCATTATTGCGTTTTGTGACAAGTTTTATTTAAAAAAAGGTGTCGTAACAAAAACAAACAAAATCTTTAAAACTAAATTCACTAAACTCTCAGACACTGGATTTTAAGTTTTAGCTCATCTCATAAAAGCTTGATAATAAACGCATTAAGAGACCCTCAGCAACTGAAACGGTAAAAATTCTCGGAACGCCGAAATTAAAAAAAAAACCGGTTGAATTTTACCTACCAGAACAACCAATAGATTCATTGGTTAAGGCGGTTTGTGTTTCTAGACCATTTTATCATTTCATATCTGCCGTTGCGCTAACCCAAAAGCGTAAAATATTACCGTCAATTACGCTCAGAAATTGGTATTTTCTTCAACAACAATGTTTCGAAATTATGATAAGTTTACAGGCAACTGCCATGCAACCGAATCTACGTTTACTAAACAAACATTGAGAAAATGCTGCTCAAGAGTTTATTTAACGTTTACTCAGGGTTTACTCAGTGAATGAACGAAACAAAACGTAATTAAGGCTTAATAATTATAAAAAAGAATTTTTACTCAATCCGATCTTCGGAGTGCTTTAGTTTCTTTAACTTATAACGCACTTAGACACCATGAAAAGTTTGCTCCTGTCATTAGCACTCGTAAACTCTCTAACCACACTTTTTTATACCTTCGGTTTATTCTAGATGCTTACTCTTGATCTTGTGATATTCAAAATCTCTGGCAGATCTTCCTTGTCTTTGTGCTTCTACACTCTACACGAGATCATTAGGTTTGACGCTGCAACAGCAGAATGATTTCACTTCTCTGATCAAAAATCTTTATTGTAATATATGTTGAACGAGTCTTATTTAGCAAGTAAAATAACAGTGATCTGCTGTGTCTCATAGATCTTGAAGCTTAATTTCAACCGTAACTCAAAGTCGCCTCTATGCGTATTTTGTCTTAATTTGTCTTTGACTGCTAGACATCTCCAGTGTCAGTGGACTAATTCCCAATAATACTTCCATTGATTTCGTAGCTGTGGTTTTATAAGACCGATTGTCAGCCAAAAGTAACGGTCATTGAATTACGGTCAGATGCCTCTTGTGTATGGGATCTAAAGAACGACAACTCGATTTTATTTTGTTTTTTAATTCCTTGTAGTGTTCTATCCACAAGAATTTTTTATTCCACGCTACCTTCACATAAAGAAGGGTACCTACCTATTTTCTCGATTGTGACATTGTGTCATTTGATCATTGGTTTTCTTATCACTTTTTCTGCACTACCACTCATAACCTAGGTTTTTCAATATTGTAGCGTGTCATCAGAAAATAACTCAATCTGCGAAACCTAAGAAATGAAAAACTCACGTTGGTGATTAATCAATTCCTATGTTTGTCACGTTGATGACTTAGAATAGTTGTATATAATGTGCAATCACCGACGTTCATTTATCATTTCATTTCGTATATTGGGTTATTTTTTTTATTACAAGAAATTATGTCAACTTGTTCTCCAATTATATTCCATAGTCTCACAACGACTTGTATTTATTGACCTGCCATTTAATGGCTAAGTAACTGAACGTCAGCAAACGCTTAATAATGTAGTCCTTCTGCCATGTTTAACTCTAAATTTTCTAATGCACTTACTCAGCTATTCCTAAAAACTAACCACTAACTAGAACCTAAAGAGGACCCTAATGGGTTCTGTACTAATCTAACAACTTTAAGTGCTCTGTTATATAAATAGTTAAACGCTGATCTACTAAAATCTTTACAATTCCTCTCTGTAAGAGTTCTAAGAATAGCCAGACACCATGCTGGATTAAAGGCATTTTTTATATCTAGTGTCAACACTAACTCCAGTGCTCTAATTGCTGCTAGAAGTGTTTAGTAATATTGGCTTTCAGACAGCTCTCTGATCCTCCCGCTAACTTGTTCAATATTTTTCCAAACAACGGAATTCTGCTATCTTTCCAGCATTCCGGAAGTACACAACCACTGTATAACTTACGTAGAAATATGCTTGCTAGAACAAAAACTAGTTTTGATATTGTAACCGTAAGTCCATCAACTCCTGGGGTCTTGTCACTCATGTTCATTACATCTTCAATTTTTTCTTAGTAAGATCAGACTCTTTTGTATTTGTGTATTGTGTTTCATTATTGCTTATAGTCGAATGTACTTTTTCATCCTCATTCTATGTTCTTTTATAACACACGTCTCTGTATCGACCCTTGAGATGTCGCACCGTGTATGTACTTTCAGGTCTTTACAATGTTGTCACCATTCCTATGTGTTTTGTCCTTTTCATTATTCTATAAAGTAACAACCACAAGTTTTGTTTTGTATTTTTCTTATTTAATTCTGTTCTTACACTCTCCTTAATCTCTTGTACATTTTTTAAGCCGAAATGTTCTAGCTTCATCCTGGTCAGAAGAATCAGTTGCAATTTTGCAGCAGCAAATACAACCTACAAACTTTCAATCTACACGGCAGCCACTGCAATGCCTCAGAATTTAGTACCCTCGGAGACTTATCATAAAAAACAATATGCAATTCACACAATATTTTAAAACTCATCATTTATACATTCTTACGTTTTAAGCCAGCATTTTCTGTGATTCAAGGTAGGGCTAAAGAAACAATCTCTAGCAATAAATATTAAAATCCTTTTGATAAACTGAGCTAGTAGTTGTCAGTAAACTAGGCAAAACGAATGTTTTTTGTGTTAATGTACAAAAAGTAGATAGAAAGCCACATGCATTTACTTTTTATGCAAATTGTATGAACTGAAATTGCAGTTCTTGAATGTGTAATAACTTGACTTGATTTAGTTCCTTTTGTTCCCAGGGTTGGAACATAGGGCCGAAATAAAAAACCGCCATCCTTCTCTATATCGCGCCAGCTTTTCACCTCACTCCATGTCTTTTCCATCGTCGCTGTCTCTTACTCAACCTCAACTGTACTCTTCCAAGTCTTCTATAGCCGACTCTGCCTTCTCACTGTTTGGGGGTTCCAGTTTAGCGCTGCCTTTTCCACCACCCCATCTGGCTTGCTCAATGTGTGGCCTATCCAGTCCCGTTTTCTCTTCTAAATTTCGAGGCTCATGGGTTTTTGGCCAGTTCTTCATTGCTTATTGTGTCTGGCCACTTTACCCTTACAACAAAGACTATTTACAAAGACCTGCAGTTTGCTAATTATCCCGGTAGTCACTTTCTACGTTTTACGCCCATATAACAACACAAACTTGATGTTGCTGTTAAAAATACGCAACTTGGTTCTCCGCGACAAGTTCCTGTTCTGCCATATTTGGTAGAGCTGTAAAAAGGTAGCACATGTCTTTTCGATGTGTGTATTAACGTCCTCCTCTGCGCCTCCAGAACAGCTCACCACGCTACATTAATATAAGAACTGATCAGTCTTCTCGATCTCTTGGTCCCTGACTACAAAGTTATCCCTTTCGCTAATATTAATCCTTATCTCCATCGTTTTGTTCACATTAATACGCACACCTGCAGTCTCTCCCTCTCTTTGTAGTGCCTCCAACTTATATTACACGTCTCGTTGCTTCTGTGCCAGGAGGCACATATCGTCCGGATAATCAAGGCTCTCTAGTCTTCCCCTTAGACCTCATTATAGTCCTTTTTCTTGTTACCCTCCGTATAATACAATCAAGGACGAGAAGAAAAAGAGTTGGAAAGAGAATGCAGCCTTGCCGAACCCCGCAGGTTATAGGGATAGACTTGAACAGCATCCTTCCGTGAAGTACTTAGCATTTAAACCATTATACACCACTTCTATAAGGTTTATAATTTTTATAGGGATGCCGTAAGACTTTAGAGTGCTCCACATAACCCTCTGTTAACAGAATCAAACGCTTTTTCGCAGTCAATAAATGCCAGATAGACTGTACTCTGCCACTCATAACTCTTCTCTACAATAATCCTTAAGGTGTTGATCTAGTCGACGCACTTTGGTGTCTTCGGAAACCAGCCTGTATAATGGCGCAAGATCATAATTTATATATTCTTTTGGCTATAGGGATAACTAGCCAGACACAGTTTTAGAACCTAACTTTTAACAGATTTCTCATAAAACGTTTCTTTTTTGTGGGATCTTGTTGTCAAAATTTGGTCAAGGCAAGAGCAAATAAAAATTTCAACAATTGAAATCTAAAATCCAAACGTTTATTTATAAACTTGTAATAAACAAAGAAATTTACTACTGCAATTATCAGTTGACCGCTACTAATAATGTTTCATAATCTTATCAAAATATGAAGTTAAAAAGATAGAAACGAAAATTGAGAAAAATACACAATTACCCGAAAAATCCCGCTGTGATACAGATCTGATCATAAAGACGAAACAGGTATAGTAAATCAATTTTACAGAAACAACAAAAATTTTAATAAACGTTTCATGTTCTGTTAAGGAATTTAAAATGAGTAAAAAGTTAAGCACACAAAATGCGAGTCATCAAAAGCATTTATACAAAAAAATAATATCTTTTAAAAAATAAATTTAATAACTTAAGCAATAAAGATCGACAATTTTCCATAAAACTATTTGTATTTAGAAATGTTAAATATTATTAAAGTAACCCGCCGTGGACTCCCACATGTGGATTTAGCAGGTGCTGCTCCCATATCACGGGCGGACCGCTACGCACTACGCTGGGCCCAAATTGAAATTGTTCTCAAGATGTTTTGCTCTAGAGTTTTAGTTGAGGAACTGTATGCTACCAGGAGCAGTGTGCTGCGATCGTGGAATTAATTAGGGACGATATGCTGCAAGAAGATCGACTACTCTTCAAACTTTAATCCACGGGGATAATTGCCATAAAAACTATCGCATCGATCCAGAAACTCCGCATCCTAAGAGCTAAGTACGAAACGAAAACCCTATCAACATCCACGAAGAGACAAGGAGAAAGAAAACTTACCCCGATGTATAGGGCTTTGCATACAATAAAACTAGCAACCTCGCAACAAACACAACCGACACAATTGCCAGGTACAGACGGTTTGTCTTCTGGATAGAAAACCACCGCAACGTTATAACAATCCGAACATTTCCACGTAAATTCTGCATGAAATTTAAATGCTCAAATAAAAATCTCTGTTAAAAAAGTAATCCACAAGCCAGTTCGCAATTCAACTAGCAGAAGATTGATCGATTTCAACATTAATAGCATCCACCAAGATGCAAGGGATATAATTACACAATTCGTCAAGAATTTGCAATGAAAAACTATAACCCTACTCGAATGACACAATCCTATTCAAATTTACTAACCAGATCCTAAGCTTAAACACAATTCAACAAAGATTATCACGCTAATAGCTGTTGAAATTCTATAATACTTACAATGAGAAGTTAAACTGAATATTGAAGATAATTATACCTTGCGTCCCGCTTGCTATAATAATAAAAGTGCAAATTTTGCCAACCTTAATTTATTTCAAAGAAAATAGAAAATGATTGCAGAAAATGAAAAGAGAAAACTATCAAAAAATACAAGGACACACCGAAAGCACATAATTCTTTTCAAACGTTCTTTAATATTTCTTTAGAAATATTTTAAGCGTTTACACATTTTCGTAGAAAAGAATGTCGCTTTTGACAGTGAAGTAATTCTCTTTAAAGTACCGCAATGTTTTTGGAACAAATATGAAAGTTAAATAATTTTGCGTTTATCTGATTCCTCTTAAAGGATCTAACACAAAAATTCTGTAGGAAATTTTCAGAACATTATTATTATATATTTGTTTTACGAAAACTACATAACCCCGCTATTTACATGCACTGGTAATATAAAAAGCTTGTCAACGTTTTACAGACTGTCTTAGTCTTTGAATGTCAGTCAAGCAGTAACTCACACCATTTGATCAGCTCAGTTCTTTACGGTTCCACGACAGTTGCAACAACTTGTTAACCTGTTTATAAAGTGCTAATAAATAACGTTAATTATCTTATAGTTTTATTTATTATTATAAACAACGTTACGAACATTATCACCTTAACCACGACTCTTAACAGTGATATGGCTTTAACGATGAGCGATCCTTCCTGCAACTTAAAATGAAGCTCAAGATTCTACTGGAAGGGACAATACTTATCAAAATTAGAGTTTTGTGATGGTGATATATAAGGGTGTTAAACAACTTAGAAGTTATAAATTGCACAATTTCCTCAAAAAAACTGTTTTTCTCAAAATGTTGACCGTGCTGTAAAGTACTGTATTACACACCCATACGTACTAAAATGTTCAAGAACAATAAATCGTAAGTGGGACCAATTAGAATTTGAAATCTAGATATCTCGTGTGTTAATTTAAAGAAAGGTTTATTGTATATGTGAGGATATTAATGAATGAAGAAAAAAGTTATTATGAAGCAAAAAACTACACAAGGTGAACGTGAGCTATAAAAAGAACGAAATTCGCCGATACTATCAATCCACCCACAAACAGTAATGAAAAAAGAACTATAAAAAGTGTAAAACAATGGACATTACATTTTATTGCATATAATGTCCTTATACCTTTTAAATTTCCTTTTAATAATCAGTTAGATGAAGAAATGTTTCCTTGGTTTTTTTTTCATGTTTACGTCTCGATTCAGACCTTTTACAATCTAGACTTTAGATTTAGAATTTCCTAAACGGTAAAAAGAGAATAACTACGACATTGTTTCTCTTCTAGGAATTTACTGCTGCGAAAGATTAGAATATAATAGGTTATCCTTTAATAGCAATTTTTTTTATTGTCTGGTTATTTAAAAGTTAATGAAAGATAGTAATAGAGCTTTGATGTTGGTGTAATTAAACAAGCCCTGGGACTTGTCAAGCCTGTGGCACAGTAGATAAAAATGAAAATCATAGAATGTGTGCTATAATTATGAGTATCAGCATGAGTTGACAGTTTCAATGTTAAAGTATTTGATATTAATTGCCGTGCAACAGTCACTTAATATACGATGAAGTGAGAATATACTGAAGACATTAGAGTGTAGTTATTTTCGCATCAATACCTGGAAATGAAAACTAATTAGTTAGAGCATATTGAGTATAAAATTTTTTATTAAACATCTAACCAGTTACATTCTGGTTTTAAGTATTTCGAATAACCTATTATAGAAATGTCTTTCACTTTAAGTTCTCTTTTTTAAAAGTTTGCTATTGGATTGTTCATCTTGTATTATTCTAAACTCTATCTGGTGAGGCTTGTCCTCATCAAAGAGAGCAATAATAATTGTAACATCGATGCCATTAATGCCACCGCTGTCTTGTTCAGGAATGTAAAACTTTTTATGCACTTTGTATATTACCGCGTAGCTGTTTGTGGCTAGCAGTTATCTGATATCATTCTAGCGTTTAGAATGTTTCTTTAGCTGTAAGCACTCGATGGGTTAATAAAGATTTTATACTCTCCATGGTATCTAGAGCAGTTTGCATTGGTGCTTGTAACGACATAAGTAATAACTCTTAATACATTTTTCACCTATGTTTATCAGTTATCACTGTTGATAAATCTAAAAAGTGAGCTCTACGAAGTTTCTCATCTACACTTGCCCATAGATGGAGTATCTTTTAGAATTATAGTAGAAAGTACTCAAAACAATAAAGTTGGAAACAAGTAATGAAATTCATGTCAAGGTTATGACTAATATTGAATTTCGGAGAGGGGGAGTTTTCGTAGGTGCCCATCGGGAGTTCCCCTCACAAACTCAAAAAAGCAAACATGGGATTATTATTTATTAATTTTTACCGAAACCCGAATTCTTTAGCTGGCCATGTTAAATGGCACATCACTGAGAATTACAGGCCAATTCATACATACTGCATTTTATTAATTCTTATTGACAAAAATTGCTAGTCTGTTACACGCAAAAACATGCCATGATGCATAGCTTTCTTCAACTGCCCGTCGATATGCTGACAAACAAAACTCAAATTCCAGTCAAAAAAACTTAGCAATGCTGCTTAATCACAAATCATCCCAAATACAGACGTCTTAGCTCATAAATACCAAACAAGTTTGGAGATGTTTTCGACATCTTGTACGTTTTATAAATGAGCACACGGGAACAAATTACATCCTCAGAATTGAGGACTCTATCAACTTTCTAAACATACCACATTATTGCATAAATAGCAATATCTGGGAGATCTTTTAATTGGCCAACACAAATACACCTTTTGCTAGCTTTTCAACAACTCCCTGTCTCTTGTTCACAAATACGCCAGCCTCATTTTTCTAAAACGTCCGTTTTTTCGCACGTTCTAGGCTCTAACAGTCACTTGTGTAAACTGTAAATTATTGATCTTTATTCTCTGCTACAAGCGTTCTCAAAAACTTACAATAAAGCTGACCCATTTAATTATTGAGTTCCCTACGAAACTATTTCTGAAAATTCGAATACGCCAACAGGTTTATTAGAGAGGAGAAATTTCTTTGAAAATCTGAATTGTTTAGAAGAAAACATTCTGAAACTTATATTTTGTGCTAGAAGGCCAGTTTTCAAAATTTACCAGAATCTTATTTTTCTATTATCTGTATAACTTGACAGGTTTTAGAGTTTTCGTTTTATTATTTTATTCTTGAGCATGCAAAACGGCATTTAAAGGACTGGAAAAACTTGCAGTTCCATGAAACAGGAGGATTACGGTACAACTATCATAACCAGAGTAATTATAATACAAGTAGACATTTCATTACTTGCCGCTTAGTTTTAGACACCATAATGACTACTGGCGAATGGATATTCATATTTAGGATGCTCTAATTAAGTAAACGGTGATTATAAGACAACTCGTCTTACTCCTTTCACATTATTCAGCTTTTTTCTTCTAGCTGATTTTTAAAATTTGCTTCTATTGAACAATTACATGAATTGATTGAGTTTGATGATAATTTTGGCACGTCCAAAAATTAAATAAAACTGAAATTTGGTCTCTAAGCAACAAGACTTCGTTAGTTTAGCATCCCACTTCAGCGTCTTTTCGTTTTGATATTGAACTGCATTTGCAGGTTGTTCTTTTAATGGACAAGTGTATTTTGCTTTTGACTTTTTACAGACGACAAGTCCGCAATTTTGCAATAGTCTTAGCTATGCTAAACTAGCGTATTTATTCCATCCCTCAAACTAGTTCTATCAAATATTGTAACAATATCATGATTTATGCTGATCTGTGGTCGACCATAGACAAGCATAGACTGTTGTGGGCTTGGTTTTTCAATCTCTTCCAAAAACAAAGGGCTGCAAATTGCATGGCAAAGAAATAGGTTACTAAATATGACAACATGGAACGTCCAAGGAATTAAACAAAAGACTAATATCATTGCAGAAGGGATGAAGAAATTAAATATAGATATAGTAGCTTTAACAGAGACTAAGAAAAAAGGTACTGGCACAAACATGACAGGAGAATATCTACGTATATTCACAGGTGTTCCTAAAGAGAAAAAAGTCGCTAGCAGAGTATCACTGCTTATAAAGAAAATCTAAAAAAAAATTAATAACTGAGAAGTGATCGACGAAAATATTTTTAAAGCAAATTTGACGATCTGTGGACACAGCATAACCTTGCTAGCCTTATACGCTCTTTATGATGACAAAAAAGTTAACGTGAAACAAGAGTTTTTTGAAAAAGTTATAGAAACCCTAATTCTGCTAAAAGATTTTAACGCCAGACAGGACATCAGGAAAACAGTAGAACAGTATGGCCCTTTGTAGAAGAGATAGTGAACAATAATGGCCAAAGACTCATACACACATGTGAAACATTAATAAGATTTAATAACGGGTTTTATAAACACAAAGACATTCATTGCTACACTTGGACCCAGAACACACGTAATCAGAAGAGTATTATTGACTATATTATCAGTAGACATGATTCAACCCTACCATGGAAAGATGTACGCATCTTTCGAGGAGTTACTAATATTCCAGCCAAAAAAATCACACGCAAATACGAATAAAGAAAACAGATAAATTGGAAACTATCGAAACTCCCCAATATAACTTTGACAGCTTCCAAAACGAAAGTATTAGACACTTTACCAGCAAAGACTAAATAGCAAATATAAAAAGTTTAATATTTATCAAAGTATACGACAATATAATCGAAAGCTTAAAAGACACCACAATGGAAGCAGCTGGAATACGGAAAATCATGATCAGTAACAAAATATGCTAGACGAAAGAAATAGAGATCATGGTACAACAGAAAAAACAAAAATATTTAAGATGGCTAAAAACGAAAACAACAGGAAAACCTAGATGACTACAAACAGATTAGGAGAGAACCTAGAAAGATAATCGACACAGAGAAAACAAAGTGTCAAGAAATTAACACATGCATTGGGGGAAGAATATGTTCAGAAGTGTGGAAGTTTATAAGAAATTTAAAAAATCTGGGAAAAGTAAAGCCTATATAACAATAATTAAGCCAGAAGAATGTGAGACACATTGCAATACTCTACTCCAAGAAACAAGATCAGAATATCTGGACGAATTCCCAAAAAGGGGCATACGAATACAGGGGGAAGAAGCGGAAATTCAGATAGAAGCGGTGGAAAAGCACTTAGGGGCCTTAAACGTGGTAAAGCTAGTGGACCAGAAGAAATATATGCTGAATGCTTAAAAGTTGAACAAAAGAACTATATAAAAGACTAGCATATTATTAATAATTTTCTAAATGAACACCCAATTCCAGAGCAGTAGAGAATAGCACATATCTTGCAAATTTGCAAAAAAAAGGGAATAAACAAATCTGTAACAACTATAGAGGTATCTCAGTTACTAGGACAATCAGAAAAGTATATGGTAGAATCTTACAAGATCTAATTGAAAATGAAAAGCGGAAAACAATTTTAGATCTGACAACATCGCCGATTGCACCATAATCTCAGTTTACGTCGCAATCTTGACATGTTTACATGTGTGTCGTGGCGTAATTTTGCTGTATCATCGTTTTCGTTTGTATGTTTTGTGTTACTCGCTAGAAAAAGGTAAGAAATGTTTACTAAGTATACTTTAGTGTAGATAACCGACGAAAGAATCGCAACAAAGACCTTTGGAGTTTTGCAATGGATTATGGGACCCATGTGTCCCATTAGGCTTTTACTTTGGGTTTTGTTTGTCCCAAAAGACATCATGTTACAGATGAGTCGCCGGTATCTAACCCAAAAAGAACTCGAAACTGAAATAAATGCGGTGTCTGAGGACGATGAGGAGAAACTGGAAGATCCATACTGCAACAGTGGATTATCCGACGAAGATTACTGCCCAACAGAGAATGATGTAGAGGATAGTAGCCAAAGTGGTGAAGAGTCAGATGTGCCTAACATGAATTCGAACACAAACGATCTAGAGGATAATAATGAGACTAGTTCAAATTTGGGCGAGAGTAATTCAAGTACGGGCATAAGTGAATCAGATGAAAGTGAACAAGATGAGCAAGTAGTGAATAATACAATATGGTTGAATAACAATGGAGCATTTATTCCCAGATTAGTTCTTCCACAACAAAAATCAGGGGAATCTAGCCTTCTTCGTGAACTAAACGAGCTGGACTTATTTTTGAAACTTTTTCCCAAAAGTTTTATAATGTACACTGCACAATGTTCCAATATGCGTTTAGAAATTTTTGAAAAAGAAAGCAAAAACAAGAGGATTTCTACTGACTACCATGAGATCATGATTGTTCTTGAAGTTTCACTTATGATGTCCTATAATCGGGTGCCTGCATTCAACCATTGCTGGTCTAAGAATGATTCTCTAGGGAATATATCTATAAAAAAGCAATTTCTAGACATCACTGCAAACTTCTGTTGGCGAAAATGTACTTCAATAGTCCCGAGAAACCTGAAAACTGTAGTAAGCAGTTCTACATTGAAGAAGTTGTGAATTGTCTAAAACTCACGTTTCAAAAATTTCTTTCTGAAGCAGCGTTCCAGAGCATTGATGAATCAATGGCAAAATTCAAAGGGAGATCTTCGATGAAACAATACTTATCTTTGAAACCCATCAAACGAGGGATAAAGATATGGGTTCGGAGTGACTCCTCTACGGGGTACGTCTATGACCTAAAAATATATGCAGGCAAGGATACTGAAGCAACTAGTGGTCCCCTGGGAGAGAGAATAGTGAAGAAGGAGTAGGAACATTTATGAAGAGCAGGAGAAATGTACCAAAATTTTCTGAAAAGCTCAATCGTGGAGATTCACAATTTCGAGTGACTAACGAAGGTACAATAGTTTGCAGATAACAGGATACAAAAGATGTGTTGGCAATAAGCAACTGCTTTTCAGATACCACAACCGAAGTAAAACGTACAATGAAAGATGGACCAAGAAAAGATGTGCCTTGCCCTGCAATGCTTCAGTTCTATAATGCTAATATGGGTGGCATCGACTTGACAGATCAGCTTGTTGGGTTATATGACTTTGATCGAAAATCTGGCAAGTGGTGGAAAAAGGTGTTTTATAGACTTTTGATAGTAGCCGTAGCGAATGCTCATGTTCTCTATAACGATTTGCACAGGACAAAGACTCCATTTTTGCCATTTGTAATACAAGTTGCAGAAGAACTAGTTTCATTAGGAAGAAGTAAAGCAGCTGTAAAAAGCAGGTCAGCTACATCACTGGGACGACCTCCAAAAGTCAAAAAGCGAAAGACGACGGTCAACGTCGGGGATCATTTGCCCAGCCAAGGAAAAACACACAGAAGATGTTTCAGATGTTCTTCTCAGTTCAGAAAGTAAACGCGGACCTATACGGTGTGTCCGGGGTGTACCGACCTGCTTCTGTGTAAAGGCTGCTTTACACCATATCATTTACAATGATTTTATATGTATTTATCGTGTTTTGTATTATTGTTTTGTGAAATAAAAATTGATATTCAGGACTAGTGGGTTACATTTGTCCCCGCTAAAAAGTCGATCTGAGACATATACATCCCAGGCAAAATGGCGCTTTTGAATTTTTTTTTTTTTGAAAAATGGACTTCTTTATCTTAGTTAATATGACTAATGCAAAGAAATGTCTGAAAACAGCAGTTATTTGGGAGGAAAAAATCCGGCCTGAAAGGGTTAAAACATACATTGCAACAACTTTAAATAAATGGAAAAAGAAAGGTAGTGACATGGGTATTAAACTTAACAACAGGTGCTTATACACGCTTCAATTTGTAAAGATGATATTGGAGTACATGATGTGTAAGCTAATACAAGAATACTACAACTGGGGATTATTAGTGAATATCTAAAAACGCTTTATTTGTGTGTAGGAAATGAACCCAGCAAATCAGCTCTTGAGAACGATCAAGAAATATCTTCATGTCAAGATTGCATATATCTGCGCGTTACATTTGACAATACTGGAACCGACACAAAAGAGATTGGAAAGCAAATAATTCAATCAAAAAAAGTGATTGGATGTCTTAACAGCATATTTTGGAAAAAGAATATCACAAAGAACAGATAATCTAACATATACGAAACCACGGTCAAAAGCACTCTGCTATATAGAGCGGAAACCTGGAGAATAATCGGAGAATACAAATCAAAAGTGGAAGCGGTAAAAACGGATGCCATGAGAAGGTCTTTATGCATCTCAAAAACAGATCGAATTAGAAATGAAATAATAAAACAAGAAATGGGGATTGAAGGAAATATAATGCAAGACAGAGAGAGAAAAAACAACTAACGTGATTTGGACATATAAAACCAGAAACAAGATTACCAAAACAAGTTTTAGAGTGGTAACCAACAAATCGACGAAAAAGAGGAAGGCCCAAACTAGAGTGGCTAGTAATCATACATAAATCTATAAATGAAAGGGACCTAACACCAGAAGACTGTGATGATGAAAAGAAATGGAAATTAGCCGTCGGACAACGTCGAAAGACATTAGCAAAACACGTTGGCACATTTATAGTAACCATACCGATCCTTTTCTGCTTTTCTTTTTTGGCTCTTTCATTTTGCTTCTTCTTTATGTTTAGCAGGCGATTCTTTCTTAGTGCCAGGTATTTATTCCCACCCATCGCAACTCAATAAACATTTGGAAAACTAATATTTTTTAAAAAATTGGAAATATGAAATTATGGAAATGGAAAAAACTTGATATCCCAAAAACTCGTCACAAAATCTTCAATTCAGTCTTGATTTTGAAGAGGTCTAATTTTGATAAAGATTCATACCCTATGCCTTTCTCTATATGAAAACCACACGACAGTAATTTTCTTTATTTAATGACTGTTGCAAATAAAGAGTTTTATTATTTCTAGAAATATAATTGCCAGATATGCCAAATGTTATTTAGAGAGCAAATGCTGTATTTCTTCAAGTTTAGGTTGTAAAACGCTTCAAACAGCACAAATTTGTAAATTTGCGATTATGGTGGTAGAATTAAGTCTAGAATTACAGTATGCAATAGTTGGCTGATGTAGTGAATCCTTGGGTTTAAAATACAAACTCAATTTCCATAACATGTTACTATTTTTGTTGAGATTTTTTGACCGGGTAAACATCTTCATACAATTTGATTAAAAATGCCTGATATAATACAAAAGTTTGATGATCCAACTTGGTTATAATATTTGATAATTTTTCCACATTTGTAGGATTTTAGGTGTAAAAGACTACTGAAAAATCAATTTACTGTACTTTTTTCTAAACACCTTATTAAAAAACTTTATACTTAGTAAGAGGATAGTAAAAGAAGTAACTGCATCATCCACATTCGTTTAGCAAGCTCATTTTAAGAAAAGGGTGCTCTTTATACACCTTAG
>VTPC01088746.1:0-11964 GCA_011009095.1 Ignelater luminosus
TTGAAATAGCTCTACCGACAAACAGTTGAAAATAGGTCAAACCGCATCCATTAAAAGCCTACACATTAACCTAGACAAAAAAAGAAGTTCCATGTCGATATGACTCTTAGTTCCTGAGGTAAAGCACAAAACGCATCATTTTTGGTTTTTTGGTGGTAACATATAAGAAAGAGTATAAGAAAAACGAATCGGATCATTTTTGTGCACAGCTGCTGAAAACATACAACTTGACTGACAGTGCATTTATTCCAACTGACGCTAAATGTAGAGATGGGTCGTTCATGAATGAGTCGTTCACAATGAACGACTCACTTAAATGAGCGGTAAACATACGACTCTTTTCGATTGAACGGTTCGTTCATTCGTTTATTCAGTTCAGTATCACGGGTATCACATAAGTGCAAATTTTTAAAGTTCGTACTGACTCTACTGAGGAGTGGGGAATAAACGAACGAGGAAACAGTGAACTGAATATGTATTTGAACTTACATAGTTCAATGCAAGAAATTGACGATTCTCTTTTGAACGAGATTATTAAATAAACAAAACACTTCATTTCTATTTTCTAAAGAGTTGAAAAATCTAATAGAGTCGAGATCTTGAGAATTGATTAAACATTATTGAATAATTTAGGTGAGAAAGATATCGCAGCTATCATACATTTCTACAGTAGTATGTATGAAACGCGCGTGCTTACACAATCAATTCAAATGAACGACTCAATGTGAACGACTCTTTAAAGTGAGTTGAACGAATTGAACTGGCACGGTAAAAAGAGTCGTATGTCCCATGACTAGTTAAATGGCTAGGCATGCTAGGCTCACAGTAGCGCACAGGGCGGGGATAAGAGGAGGCTAAAAGTAAACAAAAGGACTGTCGGCAGTAAAAAAAAGTATCTAAATTGCAACAGTTCACACTAAAAAAAATAATAAACACATAAAAATTGGTTATCTAATTTCAGAGGAAGATTGAAATGTTTCAAGACTTTTAAGTTACAACTAGGTACATGTTGCTCTGAGGAGTTTATATGGTAATGCAGGGTGCTAATGGGTAAACTTTAGCTTATGCACTATTTTGTTTGCAAACTCACGAACATTATTAAATAGTGTAAACCGTAAGCGTATCAAAAAATAGTTTTGATGACGTAACGGTAGTTTGCCTTTGTGACTGCATGTCTATTTAATTAAGTTTCATTTTACCTAAAACCATTAGACAAACCTCTTTTATGAAGACGCTACTTGTTTCGACACGGGATGGAAAATTTCACTTTTCTTGGGTCATATCTGTTTTCACTTCTGAAACCATACTATGTTTTTTTTTCACACCTATGGTATGTTATCTGTTCATTACGTACACAGTATTTTCTTCGTTGTAAACAGCGATCTTTCTTTTTTTGTGATCATATCTAATTCGTCACATATACACCGCGTTTCTTATGTACGACACTGTTGAATATTAAATTGCCACAAATATACTCCAGTTGATCTGAAATTGTTTTTGTAAACAGCGCGTATATCATATTTTTGGTAACATGCTTCCTCCCCCTTTGAAAATTTCATTGAGGTGTGATGTTTTCGTAAAGTTTTATAGTATGTTTGTTTCGTGCGAGTGTTAATACAAAAAAACTACAATGCATAAAAAAATCTTTTTTTTTGCTAGCAGGGCACGCAGAGAACATTGAGACTGACACCATCTACACTTTTAAGTCTTTTGGTTTTGCACATCTTGCTTTGCGTCTAATTTACATATTTAGTATTTTAATGTGTTCTTTGATTTTTATAATTAAAAACGCATCTAAATCAGGGACCGTATCACTAAAACTTTAAAATTAAATAAACCCCAGAATGAAGTTTGATTCGTAACAAAAGTTTATTACTGTTGGGTCATAATGAACACTAAATAGCAATATATGAATTACAAGAGTGATATTAGCAGTAAATGAGAAATTGCTACTGGTTAAGGGTGCACGTTCTGGTTCAGCCTCAACACGTGACAACTACGACCTCTTCTGTACAACTTTCGCGATAATTCGTTGACGTCTAATATGAGTAAGTGGGGAAGTTCACAGAAAGCTATTTGAGTGTATTTCACTTAGATTTAATTTAAATTAAAAGCTTGTGGTTTACTTACTAATGAATCAACAATCATGTTTTTGAAAATCTTTATTGTGCTAAAGTTTAGTTTTAGATTTAACTGTAAATTTACATCCGAGATTATTTTTGCAATTTTTAGGAGTTTTGGTGATAACTTTTAGTACACAGATGTTTTGGTTTGTTTAGGTAAAATATTAATTTAATTATTAAAGAATTTATGATTTCTCATCTTTTATTTATTCTGTACCCATATAGATTTCATCACATCATATTTTCTCTTTTTCGCTTTCGACAGGTACTTTTAGAGTCATCACCTTTCAAGTTTTCATTATTATTTGAAATAGATATTTTAAGCTCCTTTTTATTCCTTGCAACAACAGCTCGCCGAATACATAAAAAAGCTTTATACATACGGAATTGAAAACAGCCTTTGCAAAGCCCGACTGTTATGTATCCTTTTTCTTTACTAAACTTGTAAATCTACCAATTTACAAAATCATGCAGCATCAAAGATAAATTTTAAAAAACTTTTCTTTTATGTTTTGCATTAAACAAAAATAAGAAAGTTAAAAAAGTGTGTCCATTAAAATAATTAGTTTATCTATTCAGAATTGTGAAAAGAAATTTCTTTTCGCACTATTGGTCCACAACTGCATTAAGGAATGAAAAGAAGGAAAAGTAGACTTGGAAATAGAGTATATAGATATATATATATAGTGGTTATTGACTGCCTTATTCAAGTGGTGTATAGGAATGCAGGGAATTTTATTGCTCTATTTTTTGCAGCCACGCTACTGCTTGTGCTGCTAGTGCTGGCCTTGCCGTCACGTTGGCACCACTGGCCCAACTCATAAATCTGTCTCGTACGAATCCTGCGAAGGATCTTGCGTCGTTGAAATATGCGCCGCTTACATACTTAGCAGCAGGCCAACAGCAGCAGTAAGAGAGCAAGCAGGCTAGGAAAACCCCTAGGGGTTCAATGAACCTTGATAAACAGGATCGTGTGGGTTTTGTACTTAGAATTTATTGACGCATCAGTGAAATGATAACAAAGTTAAGCTGCTGGTTGTATCCCTCGTTTCTTATAGCGGACATTTTGCGTAATTGTTTTAACGGGCGCACTATTTTATGTTTTCATTTTCAGACGAGGCTGCAAACAATTTCAACTTTCTGTGTTAAGTTTGTTAGGACACAAGAAGCGAGTGTTACAAGGAAATTGAATTAAGAACAAGTTCGAGAATGTAGTGGACAAATAACCACAAAATATTTATCGGTTCCTTCATTGGACTTTCAGGAAATTTAAGAATTCTGTTAGGGGATTTTCGATTTAATCTAATGTTATTTTTATCTGACTGTCGAAATAAAATACCTTGAATTCAGAAACTTTTTGTCTCGATCTAAGTTTAATTCAAAAGGAAACGATGGCGTATTTTGATAAATATATAAAAAATAAGGTCAGAAAGTTTCCAAACTTTTCCGAATTTTATAAAACAAATAAATAAATAAATAATGAAGAATTTTATTGCCCTATATTTTTTCTGAGTTTGGCTATCACTACAAGGATTTTCGTTTTTAGACGTATTTTACAGAATTATCAATGAGTGAAACTAAGAGACTTTTAGAAAGTCTGCGTATTTTACGTCTTGAAAGTTATAGTTAAGTTCTGGACCGTGTTATCATCGTTGGGTATCTAGAACTTGAAACTTGAGTTCAAAGTTCTGTAGAACTGTATCAAACTGACCAAAGCTTTTGGTTATGACGTCATAAGTTAGTTCTCAAGAGAATTGTTTTGGGATTCTATTAATCCTACTGTTTTTTGCTAAAGGAATTGGTTTGTTGGTGTTAAGTTTTTAATTAAGTGCTTACTCAGGTTAAAAAAATACACTGGGTATTAGAATAATTGAAATATACCGTGCGTACTACTTATAAACGCAGATGATATGTTCATACAGATTATCTCTTCTCTTACGTTCGTCTTACATTTCATAATTAAGATAACTGTACTTTATATAAAAATGAATGTATTAATCTTCTGTACTAAATTCACAAAATTTCTAAAAATATAAATCATACAATTTCCTAGAAATTTATTGTTTAGAAAAATACAAAATAATGTTTTTAGAATGACTAGTAATATTGACAGATTTGACAGAGCTGAAGATGTTTCCAGACTAATTCAAAATTGTGTTCAAACTATCAATACTCGTCACGGCTCATTACAGTATAGTTGCATGTCTCATAATAACGCTGTAAACTACTTTATTATTGGAACCTTTTAATGCAATGTAAGAATTGCACAAAAGCAAAAGCCACCATCGTTTTGTAAAATGCATTTAAAGTCTAATCCTAAAAACAGAAATTAGTATTATCTTCTAACTCTAAAAGAGTAACAGGTAGGTCCAAATTACTACAAAAATTTGTAGCCCACGCACAATCAAATTGGTCTACAGTTCCTAAAGTTCTATTTAAGTTATTTAATTCAAATTGAAAGCTTCTACACAAAAGGATTTACACTTACTGACGAACCGAAAGTATTTCTAAAGTACTCATAAAGTCAGTCATGACTCTCAAATCAAGATCACTTGTAATGGAAGGTCAAGAATACTATGGACAAATGAATCATAATGACATGTTACATTTTTTAATTTAAAGCATCAAATTACTACAGCCTTTAGTATGTTAGAACTTGCAAACTGATGATAATTAATTTCTTGGAACAAACTCTGTAGCTTTGCTAAGTTCTTGTCTACTCAAAACCGTTAAAATTTTCTCTCGTTTTCATTATAACAGGAATATTACAAATTATAGTATTTTTTTCTAACTTTTTAATATTTCAGAGATTTCAGCTTGAAGTTACTTTTAAATTGTAATACTTTAATTCTAAACTGAAAATTAAAGGGATTTTCGCCTTGTTCACTTTTTCACATTTAAACTGCTCTCTGCTGTCTAGCACATTTATATAGCACGAATATACTCGTGCACTGTTTGGTTATGAAGCCAACAGCTTGGAGTTCGCGTTTCAGGAAAAATAATTTCATTTAGTTGCAATCGGAAGTGAATGCTGCGGCGCCTGCAGGAACACGTCACCCACACACAAACATCTGCATGAATAAAAGCATCTCCTTCTATTTGCTTTCTTTTTTTCTCTTCTTTTCTGGTTTTACTTGAATCCTTTTCAAATAAATGCAATTTCTATTTGAAATGTAAGTCACCGTAAAGCTGACTTGAATTGAGTGATAAATTTTTATTTTGTTAGGAGGTCTTTTTCAATTGGTTCCGTAGGACTTAATGCACATTTCCTTTTGAAATGCTGTTCATTGGGCATACAATTGTCTGGTTCTGAGTTTTACTTTGATGTTTAATTCGGTCAACAAAATCGACTGTGGCGTGGTAGTTTTAATTTAAATTTTGTTTATTGATTTTAATTTTTAGTATCTGTAATTGTTATTAATTTTAATTGTAATTAAGAAGATCACCATGCTTCAAAAGCTTCAGTTTCACCCATAGAATTTTACAAAATTAACATTACGAGTACGGCGCTTTTGATTTTCTACAGAAGTTTTTAATGCGATTCTATGGGAAATCATCTAGCTTAACCTAACCTAACTTTTTTTTTCGTGTGATCGAGGACAATCTGCTTTTCAGACACCCACCGTCCACCAATGTCGTAGTTGCCCTCCGCCGCGGAACCACGAACACCGCATTACTTCACGGAGGTGCTTGACCGGGTAGCATGATGTTAGGCTCTACCCTAGATGTTGATGCCACCGATTACATTTTATTTAACTTCTTTCTTACTCTTTTTTTTTTATTTTCATGATTTTGGTTACCATACGCTTGATGCTGTTCCAATTTTCTTCAGTTTGTAGCATGGTTTCTACCATGTTGTTTACTTTCAACATTCTATTTACTACCCGTTCCGCCTCGTCTCTTTCCCTTTTCCATTTTGCAGTACCTACCCACATTCATCATTATCTCGCTTTTAATACCGCTCAAGCATGCAACAAAGCATCCATGACTCATGATTACTTGGGTTAACTGATAGTTCAGGTCACCATGTTTTCTAATGATATGTAGGATGAGTGTTCTGGTCCACATACCCTTGCTGACGTTACTCTCCCACATGTTTTTCCATTTTATCATAGTGTGCTTTCTTGTTTCTTTTTTATTTCTCGCTTCTGGATTTGTTAGGTATATCGTTCCCCGCTCCTCTGCCACGAGCTGTACAGGAATTAGTCCTGCGATTACCAGCAGTGCCTTCGTGAATACTGTCCTGTACACCCCGCATATTTTTATGGCCAGCTTGCTTTGTATTTTTGTGAATCTGTTTCTATATTTATGTATTTCAAGACTTTTGATCCACACTGGCGCGGCAGCCAGTATTCTTCTCTGGCCAGTTTTTGGTTTGCTTAAATGGTTGTCTAAATACACGCCTAGGTACTTTATTGCGCTTTTTATTCTCATTATCTTTTCTTGGACCTTAATATTAATGGGCCGCACTACCCTCTTTCCGCTTAAAAGGACAGCTTCCGTTTTGTCCGGTACTATTTCGAGTTTGTTATCGGTCATACATTTATTGATTGATTCTAGCATTCTGTTTGGGTCGTCCGCGAAGGCATATAGCAATACTCCCTCCGGGACTATGATTTTTAGGACCCCGTCATATAGGATGTTCCAGAGTAAGGAGCCGAGCACGAACGCTTGTGGAACTCCGCTGTTTACTTTGATCTTATCTGTTTGTCTTTCACAGTCTTCGATTATTATGTGTCTGTTTTCTAAGTAGCTTTTTATCACATCTATAAGGTATTGAGAAGTACCTCGCCTTCCCAGCTCTTCTACTATTAATTTCCAGCTGGTGAAATTAAACGCAGTTTTTACATCTACAGTGATTAATGCGCATAGCTCTGTGGTATGTCTGGTGCTGCTGGTGGTACCGTGAATCTGCCTTTGCGAAGACCGTATTGGTTATCGGATAGTTTTTGTTTTTCTTCTACCTCCTTTTCCAATCTATCTTTTAGTATGTGTTTGTATATCCTGTAATATCCTTTTTATTTGTTTTCGGTTGCGGGAGCAGAATGTCTTGCTGTTTTCCATTACAGTGGGAAAATTTCTCTTCTGGTCAGGTCGCTAAATATCTCGCTTAGCGTTTCCAGGATGTCTTTGTCATTGCTTTTATTATCTCTGACGGTACTTAGCTTTTCTTGGTCCGCATTTTGTTGTTCGCTTCCGTTACTTCTTCTACTGTTATTTGTTGAATCTTGCTTCTCTTCCTCATCTCTCATGTTATTTCAGGGTGAACTGGAAATAGCTGGTTACACTCCTCAATCACTTTCTCCAGAGGTAGTCTGGTTTTTTTGTTCAGTTTTAAGATGGCTAGTTACTATTTTCTAACCTAATCCCCATATATCATTGTCTATTTCGCAGCATTGCTTTTTCCATTGCTCTTTCGATTTTTCTATTTTAGTTTTCAACTTTTTTTGTGCTTCACGGTACTGTCTTTTAATTTCTTCCTCTTTACGTTGCTCTTCTCTGTGCCTATTTCTTATTAGCTTCTTTCTACTTCTTGTTCATGCCCGTCTTGTTCTTATGCATGTTTTCCTGGCTTCAGCTATACTATCGTTCCACCAGTAGCTTGTTTTTTTTATGACTGTTTGTTTTGATGACTTATTAATTCTGTGTATTGGGCGGCTTTCGTGTTTCTGTTTAATTTTGGATTGCGGTGTTAATCTTTGATTCATCTTGGTTTTTGTATAACCAGGTTTTTCGCTTGGAGCAACGTTTCTTGTTTGGTTGTTCTTGATACTGATGTTTATGTATTTACGTCCACTCATGGACTCTTCTTCAGTCACACTCCATGTATTGATCTTAGGCATCATTTTCGCATTTGCAAAGGTAATGTCCACTATCAACTTTCTTGTACCGACTTTGAAAGTAGAAGAGTTGCCTTCATTACAAACGTTCAGTCTGTGTTGCGCTGCCCATTTAGTTAGTATGCGATCCCTGTTGTCTTCTGTTGTTTCCAGCTACTCAGAAGAGTGTGCGTTAAAATCTCGGGCGACCAATAACGGGCCTCTGACTGCCCTGATGCTGTTTCCCAGCATATCTAGGAAATTAATAAAGTTATCCATACCTCTGTTTGGAGAAATATAACAACTAACAAACGTTCCTAATTTTGTTTTTACCTCTATGTATCTCTCACTAATTATTGTTGCGTGGATTGCGATATTTTCTGGAATTATAGTTGCTGTATCAGCTTTTGTGTCGAGCTGCCAGCCCGTAGTTTGTGCTAATTTAATATACGGCTTTAGGGCCAATAAAGTGTTAGACCCCACATATAACTTTCTTTTTGGACGACTTTGGGCACGATTCTGGCCAGTGCCACTATGAATCTTTCCGCTTTTTACATAACGTAGTTGACATGTTGCATCATCATAGCATTGTGGTCAAAATATACCCCAAGGTATTTAGTTTTTTGTTTGCTTTCTATTATGCTCCGCTGAAAGTCCAGTAGTCTTTGTAGTAGAGAATCACCATTTTAGTCTTATGTACAGAAATTCTCAGATTCTTTTTTCTAAGTTCTGCGTGGATCCTATTCAGCGAGGTCTCAGGCCTATTTTTGAGTTCGTTGGCAGAGTTACCCGTTATGACCAGGGCAATATCGTCTGCGTAGCATAGTACCTCTGTCTTTATTGGTAGGCCTGTTCTTACTACACTGTCGAAGTATATATTCCACAGTGTAATCCCCAAGATGGACCTTTGGAGTACGCCACAGGTTATGCCATATTTTTCGCCGTTCGTTAGTATCAGCCTTCTGCTATTTGAGTAACTGGCTATAATGTATATATAGGGCCTGATACGTTTCCTCTCTAGTTTCCTTGTGATGTCGTCCCATCTGGAAGTGTTAAAGGCATTTTGTATATCCACTGTTAAGAGGATGCAAAACTCCTCAATCTTAGTAGCTTTGCCTTTTGATTGTTTTTACCTTTTCTACGATCATATTCATGGGATGTACTGTAGACTTACCTTTTCTGAAGCCTTATTGTCTGCGGGAGACATCGTTTTTTATTTCCATCCCCTGCCTTAGACGATTTAGAATTAGAGCCTCTAGCATCTTCGATAGTCCATCGATTAGGCAAATCGGTCTGTATTTCTTATTAGTTTCTTCTGCTGGGTTCTCCTTAGGTATAAGAGATAATTTAGCTTCTTTCCACTGTTCTGGAAAAACTCCTTTCTCTAAGCATTTATTAAATATGCCTAGAATTCTTTCTTTATTTACTTCTAAGGCTAACCTGGTTATCTAGGGGATTAAGTCGTTTAGACCGGATCTCATTTGTTTAATTATTGCGTCCAGTTTCTCCCTACTAAAGTCTTGCTCTTTTGGGTACCCAGTTCACATCTTGGAAAAAGTTCTCCCACCGCTGCTTTTTCCTCCTCTTCTTTTAATGCAATTTTTGAAATGGGGCCCAGTTTGTTAAATGCGATCCTCTATGCATCACCCCAGGGCTTTTGATGTAACTCGGTGCATAGGTCGTTCTACTTAATGTTTTCTGACTTCCAAATAATGTTTTGTAATGTTTTTGTTTGTACTTATACTGCAATCTTGCATCATCAACCTCTGTTTAATTATTGTTGGTTTTGGAGTATGCCCTACTATATAGCCTCCTTGACCGGATGCATTCAAATCTTGCATTTGCAACGTCCTGATTCCACCAGTATACGGGTATTTTGTTACTTTTGACGTGTTTGTCTGTCAGTAATTTTGTTCATACACGCTGTATTGTCTTGACGTATGCGTCAACATTAGATATGCCATTTAATGCAGTTATCTTTTCTTTTAACTTTCTGGTTAGTTCCAGGATTCTAGATTTCCTCAACTTCCATCTGTGCGTGGTATTGTAGCTTGGGTACTTTCCTTCGGAATTAAATTGGAAGTAAATGTTCCTGTGTAGGCTAAACTTTTCCTCCTTTTCAGCCACGGTCCATTCTGTAATTTTGGCGAATATTGTGTTTTACTTGAATCCTTTTCAAATACATGCAATTTCTATTTGAAATGTAAGTCACCGTAAAGCTGACTCGAATTGAGTGATAAATGTTTATTTTGTTAGGGGGTCTTTTTGAATTGGTTCCGTAAAACTTAATGCTGTTAAGTGGGCATACAATTGTCTGGTTTTGAATTTTACTTTAATCTCAAATTCATTCGACAAATTCGACTATGGCGTTATTGGTAATTCTAAATTTAACTTTGTTTATTCATAATTATCTCATACAGCGTCTTCATAGTTGGCACCGCAAGCGGATGATTTAGCATTCATGTCCACCCCAACAATCATTGGTTTAGCTTGCCTACCAAGGGTGAGTATCATTTGTGCTCGTGTTATTTTGATTGTTCATCGCCCAGACTGGGCGGAAAATAGCAGCTGCAAACTATATATTAACCGATTTTGGCCCAGATCCAGTAATCTCCTCCTTCCACTTTGAACATTTTTATTTTGTTGTACAAGATTATGAGGGCAGCATCCTGTTTTTTGCCTGAGAGCCAGCCTCCGTTCTCTATCAATTTTTATTTGGTTTGCTAACCATTGTGACGTCGATGTTTTTAATTCCGGCCCTTTCATTTATTAGGTCATAGGAGGTTCTGCTTTTGCCGCAGTTAATTTGGAGGAATTTAATATTCATAGTTAGATTCATTTTGACTCTGCATTCTCTCGTCTTCTTCTACATGTATTGGCTTGCCTGCGGTGTAAACAGTTATTATTTTTATTATTATTATTATTATTATGCTCGCTATTGTTGCCATTATCGCTTGCTCTTTAGCAATCTGCCTTTCCTCCCGATTCCCATCACTAGTGTTTTGTAGATAAAGCGTGGCATGTCGGTTGTAGCGTTTCTTTTTATTTTGCATGCTATGCATTCGTTGCCTTACAACCTTCTTGCCAGCACTTCAAGCATTTTCTTCTCGTTTCAATTTTCTCTTTCCTTTTGCAATTTCCGGCATAGTGACAGTATATTTGGCATCTATAACACTTGACTGGTGCCATTCTTTCCACTATTCTGCACCTGGTCCATCCAATTTTTATTTTGTCTAGAGATAACATTTGGTTTGCCTCTTTCATTAATAGTAAGATTTTTGCATATTTTAATCCCCTTTAGGAAGGTTACCCTTTACTTTTCTTCTTTCCGTTCCTTTTTTTCCAGTTTTAAAAGCTTCTTTTCTAACGTTTTAAGTTTTTTTTTGTATGGTGAGCTTGATTTAATTTCAGATCCTGCTTGCTTGTGGCCACTATTAGATATGGCTTTGCTGGTTGGTGGAATTGGCATGATATCAAATGGACTGAAAACAAGACAATTTCGTTCTTGGAGAGGCGGGCGTTTTTCTGCCTGTGATGTTGGGACAGGATGTGGGCTACCAGATGGTGACGTTGGCGATATGTATGTAGGTAATACAGGAAGAATCATGAAGCTGTCTGGTCGTAATACTGAGGTTGATTGATTTTCTCTTGTATTCGAGTTTGGACCTGTGTCTATAGACCCCTAACACTAAATCCTTTAGCTGCTATGTCTCCAGTCTAACATTTTCTATAAGCTGTTAATGGCCTGTTGCCCTGATGCAGTCACATATGGATTTCCTGATTGTTGTAAGTTTTGAGGGGATTCATAAAAGATCTGTCCATGGGCAGTGCGGTGAGAGCGACAATATTGTCACGTGGTTTTTTCTGGCTAACTCTACCAATCCTATATTGTTCGTGTGACTGAAATGTCTGTCTAATAAGAGAACGGGCGATGCTTCAGTTGGTTCAGCATAATCAGCAAAATGCTCGAACCACCGCGTGAACAATTGTGTTTGAATCATTCGGATGAATGAACCTTTCCA
>VTPC01088746.1:14883-27472 GCA_011009095.1 Ignelater luminosus
GGAGAAATCCATTGTTTTGATTGTTGCTTAGTTTCTGGTGTGTAATGGTAAATACAGATTTCATCAACGGTGACGACTCGACGCAAAAACTCTTTCGGATTTCGCCTAAATTGCTCCAAACACTGCTTCGAAGTTAACAGCCGCATCCGCTTGTTGTCCACCGTTAGCAATCGCGGCACCCTTCGCACCGACAATTTTTTCATCGCCAACTTATCATGTAAAATATTAATTGCCTTTCCGGTCGACACACCTACGGCCTCTGCTACTTCACGCACTTTCGTTCGTCGATCAGCGAGAATCATGTCGTGGACTTTTTGAATGATTTTCTCGGTAACCACGTCTGCCGGGCGTCCTGGTTGCTCCTCATCAAAAACGGATGTTCGCCCACGTTTAAATTCGTCGAACCAATATCTAACTGTGGTCAGAGATGGCGAAATGTTCCCATAAACAGCATCCAACTTTGCTTTTATCTCCTCGCATTTTTCCCATCCAAAAACAGAAAGCGAATTACCGAACGATACTGCTCTTTTTCCATCTTAGCTAAAATTACGAAACACGTCTTACTCAAATGGCTGTCAAATCCAAACTAACCTATCAATCAGTCTGCAATTTGTTACACCGTCGTTTGATAGATGGCAGCACACGATGATAACACCAACTTCCCTCAGGAACGCCTTCTGTCGTCAAACACGGGTACTTACTGAACCGCCCTCGTAAATGTTTATATTGTTTAGATTGCCAGATATGTTGTCCATTTTGTAGTACTCTTCTATGGGCTTCTATGCCATGTATTCTAAATGATCATGGTCCTGAGCTAACACCACCTGGTCGTCGGAAAAGCATAGTGTTTACAGCGTGTTATTGTTGTTAATTGGTATGTCTATTACTTTGCATTTCATTTTCCATATTTTAAGTGTCTACTCTTAAGTATATTTTGAAGAGCGTTGATGACAGACACCATCCCTGTTTCAATCCTTTGTTGATTTTGATGTTTTCTGATAATTTGCTCCATATTTATACTCAGGTCTGTGTATTGTTATACAGTCCTCTGACTCCTTTTATTATGTTTATGTTGATACTGCTCGATTCTACCACTTTCCAGAAGCGTTTGAAAGGGACACTATCATACCCTTTTTTTTTAAGTCGACGTACACTAGATGTATGGCTTGGTTCCTTGCGGTTTTATTATCTATTACTTGAGGTACGCAGAACAGGTAGATCTTCCAGCCCTGAAACCCCATTGCTCTTCTCCTTCAAAGTCTTTATTTTCGTTTTCAATAATGTTTTTTAGTACTGTTCTATATATCCGATTCATTGAATTCGTGACAGCTATCCCTCGATAGTTTTCGCAGCCTGTTTGCTGCCTTTTTAGTGTATTGTTGAAATATGTGATATTTTCCATCCTGTATTGCCCGAGGTTTTCGGAGCCTTTCTTTTTGGTTTCTGTTGGAATTACTATATCGCACTTCATCTTTTCAATTTCTGATATTGCTTCGTTTATTTTGTTAGAGATACCTTGTATACCCCATGTTTCAAAAATTATTTGCCTTTCTCGTAGCTTGGATCGTTTTCGTTTTTTTTTTTGCTCTATTTTGAGGCTTGTTACTGTTTTTTTAACATTTTTCTTTTTTCCTAGTATCGAGGTGTTAGCCTGATGCCTCAATCCCCAACCTCGAGGACGGGAATTCTCTGTCGAGGTTTTTCTCCTAGCCCATATGTTTCTGTTTTTTGGCACCCGAAACTCGCCATTCACCCTGTCTCGTTCGCAATATAGCACACATCCATGGTACGCTGTGTTCTCGGTGGTTACTCGACTTAAGTCTTCGAGGACGTGAGAGTAGGATTTGTTTTCAGAGCTGAATTCTATTCCCAGACCCTTCAACTCTTGTCGGGTATCAGTGGCCACTTCTCAATGTTTTGTTGCGATCGGGATATAGGCAGTCAGTCCCTCTCGCCTCCAAGACCCTTCAACCACTACCTTCAAAATATATTAGTGCTAAATATTGTGATGAGTTTTTTTACTAATGAAATGATGAACCTTATCACCCTACATACTAATAAGGAAATATCTAGACAGGCTGGAAAATATACGAATCAACGATCTGGTTACCCAAGAGGACGTAAAGAAATCAGTGCACTACTTGTACTCCTGTATATGGCGGGTGTACTAAAAGCAAATAATTTCATTACATCGATTTTGTTTGAAAAACCATTTGGAGTTCCGATTGTTAGAACAGCTATATGTGAAAAACGTTTCATCTCTCAGTTAAACTGTCTACAATTCAACGACAAGACCTCCGGAAAGAAAAGGCAAAAGAATGACAGATTTGCGCCAATTCTTGATTTATGGAACAAACTCACTATAAACTGTCGGAAGTATTATACCCTTGGAATATACGTTACAACAGATGAGTCGTTCCTAGGTTGTTACATGCCAAAATAAACTTTAAGACACAGGCTTATAATCAGCGACTAGAAGACACAAATAACTAAGTTCACTGATAACCAAACTAACAGACAATCGAAGACAGCTAGGTTCGAAATGCTTACTTAGCACTAAAATAGTCAGAATCGGTACAAGTTGAAGGCGCCACTATGGATTTAGCTAGATCGCAAGATTCAAAAGGATCATAGTCCCTCTTAAATCGGCAACAGCTTCACAAATACAAACTAAAAGCTTTCTGAAACAGAATCTTACTCAAGGCATTAAACCGCCTTACACAAAGGTATTTTTAAATCACCTGGTCCATTTGTTTCTTTAACTAAATTTGGAATATTTAAACCAAATCATCAAGTTCTTTTTAGATCGCTTAGTATATCATGGTTTTTTGAGTCACCCGGTATATTCTTTACTAGTTTAATTTAGAATAACTAAATCAAGTTAATAAAATACTTTGGTGATTTCAATATTTCCACTTAAACCAGTGTATACAAGTACAACAAAACAACGCCATTTCAAACAACAAATCTATTACGAAATAAACTAAATAAATGTAACAGACTTAAAAAAAAGATAAATAAACAGGTAAATACACAAAATACATAAAACTACAAGAAATAAACGTCAATAGTCTTACCAAGTTTTTCTGCGCAGAATTCTGGCCTACGACACTCTAGGGGAATCCCCAAACGCAGCCAAACTACGTGGATCCCGTCAAATGTCCCATAAATAGCTTACCACCGCATACAATATATTTCAAAGAACGAACTGTACAATCGTTAAGATATCTGATTTCGTTTAACTAAATTCGTTCATACATACATGATTAAAAGCAAAAGCAAAATGATAACGATTAAAATAAAACTTTACTAAATTATAAACTCAATGTTCGTTAGAATAAATGGTAAACTAGAACAAACACAAAACCACAACGATTATAATAAAAATGGTCGTTATACGTTTACACTAATACAAAGGATAATCTCATTATTTGTTACTTGACAAGTTTTTAATGCTAGCATGAACAACTTCTAATACGTTTTACTGAAAAGACGAAAGAAGCGAACAACGCTCTACTTCCAAGACAATGTGTTTGAAAAAATGGCCCCTTTTCGAGATCCAGCTCTAAACAGTTATGCTTATGATGAAAACAATAGGACGATAGAATTAATAAGCCACCACACTTAAATCAACTCTGCCATTCAAAATCAGTTGCCAGAAAGACAAGTAGATGGCCATTGAGTTTCGTCTAAAAGTTGAAGAATGTGGATTCTCATTTGAGGTGTTAATTGGGCTATTGCCACACTCTGTTGCAATATTTGTCGAGACGTGTCGGAAGCTGACTCTGCTCTGCCCATCCCGGTAGCTCAGCGGTTTAAGCACCCAACGTAATAATCAAATTAGTGATTATTGTCCCTGGTTCGAACGCCGGGGAGGTCGAAGATTTGCGAAAAAAAGTAAAATGAAAATGCCAAAATAACAAACCAAACCACTTTTCTCACAGAGCGAACGCCCGAGAAGGGAAGCAAAGACAGCTTCCAAAACGTCGCCACAAAATATCACAACGGAGTGTCAATAGCCCAATTAACACCTCAAATGGCCATTGAGGGTATTTTATGGAATGTTATATAGAGCAGCTATAAACTCTTATGTAAATTTATAATGCAAACAAAACAAAAGCAGATAGTTCACAATCCGTTCGTTCTAAATGATTTTCTGTATTAAACGCTGCTGTGACTAACTGTAACAGTTGCTGTTTATCTTGAAAATTCTGGTTAATCACATGATTCTTCATATAATCCCAGAGAAAAGAATCATTAGAGTCGTGACAACAAGAGCTATCCAAAACAATTTTCAATTATTTTTTTGCCTATTTAAAAAAATGAGGTTGATGATGGTTACTTAAAACCCAAACGTTGTACAGAAATTTCTCTTCAAATAAATGAAAGAAAAATATAAACGAAAATCAAGAAATCTACTTTGTTTTGTTTTATCTCAGAAACTATCCAAGATATCTAAAGTTTGCAAACGCCAACAAAAAGGTTCTATAAATAGCTGACTATCATCCCATTCAACCGATCCTGCATCTCCTACCGTTTCCAAGATCCCCATGCTATGCATGCTTATCTTGGACACATTGCATATCGGTTTTAAAACGTCTTACGTCGTTGTCTGCTGCCTATTTCTACGTCATTCTATCATTTCGTTTTGGGAGTTTCGTATTCTCCATTCTCTGGACGTGCCCGTACCATATCACCATTTCAGTTGCTTTCTTTCAATGTCTGTTGTTAGGGAGCCGTCAATTTCCATCCGTCGTCTTACTTCATCATCGCGAATTCTCTCTCTATGAGATACTCCAACTGATCTTCTAAAAGCGTCCATTTTGACTGTCTCTAATTTCCTTCTGTTATTCGCCAGGTTTCTGCTTCGTATAATAGGACACTTTTAACACGAGTTTCGAAGATATTATATTTTCTTCTTTTTCCTATTTTGTGGCTCCATAGTATACCGTTCGGCAGCCTATTGTTCTTGTGGTTTGTCTCCCCGTTGCGTCAAAAACTACTCCAAGGTATATGTATTGGTTGCAGGACATGATGATATCCTTATTTTCTAATTGGATGTTTGTTAGTTTGGTTCCTATTGGCAGGTATTTAGTTTCTTTAGTATTTATTTCCAGTCCCCACTTTTATATGCTTTTGTATATACTCTAGATCATTCTTATTATTAGCCATAATGACCTAGTAATTAGCAAACTGAATTGACCAGGAATCTTTGTGATATTCTATTTTGTGATGCTGCTCCTTCATATAGATTTTAAAAGGCTTTCATTAGAGTGAAGCTAATGTTGGCCTCTAGTAGTACTTTCCAGAGTTTGATCATTAAAACTTTAAGTGAATAAATATGAGGTGGGTCTTTTGATTTGTACTTGATTTCTTTCTATAAGTTGTTTCAAACCCAATATGTTATCTGTACAGCTTCCTCCTGTTCAAAAACAGGCTTGTTCTGCTTCTTCTTAGCCTTTGTACTCATTTTCAATGAGGTCTCGAACAATTCGTCTATATAGACAACTGAATATACTGGTCACTGATATTCGTCTGTAGTTTGTACAATTAAGCTTGTCTCCTTTTTATTTATAGATGAGATATAGGCAATTTTCCCTTTGTTAGGTAGAGAAGCACCATTCAGGTATTGATTTATGCACCAAGTGAGACTTTCAAAAAGTTTTTGTGTTCCAGACTTTATCAGTTCAGCAGTGACATCCCCTGGTCCTGGAAATCTACCGTTTTTTAGTTTTTTAACAGTTTTTTTTATTTTTGTGACTTCTATCATTATCTCTTCACCTTCCATGTTTATCTCCGTTGGTGATTGGGTCAAATATTGCTCCCTATTTTCTATTAGTAATTCTTCGTAGTACTTTTTCCATTTTCCTGTTCATATTAGTTGAATATTTGTACCTTCCTTTTTATTAGTTTTTATTTTATTGAGGAATTTCTATGTCTCTGTACATTTCCTTCCTCCTAGGCAGGTATTAGTCTTTTGTCATTTTTTATTCCACATTTCTCTTTTTTGCTGTTGCTATTGTTCTCCTTGTTATTGTTTTGATCTCCAGATATTTATCCCTATCTCTTTGTTGCTTTTTTTACGAGATCTTCTATTTCTTTGTTCCACCATATCTCATGACTTTGTCTTTGAGATCTCAAGCCGAGTGCTTCCTCTGCGGCTTTTCTAATGCTATCCACTATATTTTCATATATCTCTTCTACCGTTCCATCAATTAGTTTCTCATCCAGTCTTTGTTGATACAGTGTCCGTGTACTTTTATGGATCAAACCATCCAAGTTATAGTTTCTCTTCGCCAAAATGTCTTCTTGTTCGAGTTGTTCATTTGTTTGCTTTTCTATTCTTTTGTGTCTGAACGGAAAGGTTACTTTTGATTTTACCATATAATGATCTAAACTTAATGTTATTCCTCTGCATGCTGTTGTGTTCTGTACTTGTATTGTGATGTTTTGTTTTAATATGACGTAATCTATAATTGATTTCAAATTTCTGGTAGTGTGTCCAGGTATGTTTATGCATGTCCTTATGTTTGAAAAATCCATTTGTTATTCTTAGTTGGTGGTTTCCACATATTTGAATTAACCTATCGCTATTACCATTCTGGCTCATTTCTCCGTAGGGACTTATTACTTTACTTTCCATTTTCCGACCTACTCTGCTGTTCAGGTCTCCTATAACTACCAATTCTCTTGTATTTTCGATTTTTTGTAATTTCGTCATTAATTTTTTCAAAGAACTTGTCTTTGTTGGTGTATGGTTCATCATCATTCATTGCATTAATATCAAGTATAGTAATAGGCCTTTGATTTATCTTCATGTTGACTTCTATTATGTTTTTGTCTATTGCTTCAAAGTCAGTGATTTTATGTTTAGCTTTCTGTGTACTAAAACAGATACTCCTCTTTTCGCTCTCTCTTGTTTTGAAATTCCACTAAATATGTGTACATAATTATTTATTAACTCTGTCAGTTTCTATCATTTGGGCCAGATAAACTCTGGTTTTCTAACAGATCAAATAGCAAGTAGATGTTTCACCACACCAGAATTTCTATCCGTACCTGATTGGCTTACCGACAGAAACAGGCAATTACAAAAAAGATAGTAAACATTGAGCTTAGTTCCTGTACCTTTTATAAACTGTTTAGCTCCACGTCGATCAAAATAAGGCATCGTAACTTCATGGACAGAAGGATACTGTCCGTGCGTGGTGCAAAATCTTTATAACGCGAATTCAATATCTTCAGCAGTTGACGAATTTTAGCAAAACGTCTGATTTCTCTAAATCATCGTTGTTGCACCCATGTATATTTGAGATTATGTACTGAAACCTGTCTCTGGAAATAGCTCTTCGTACCAATGAAAACTAACATTTCATTATTACTACAATTCTTCATCATGTTTCTTTTGGGTGCATATTAGTTGGTAAAGGTGGCGATCATAACCAAATCTTCCTCATCAATAAAAATTCAGAAGTAATCTAACACAGATTAACTTTTTTGAGAAACACATGAGTTCATCAAAGACCATTGCATTATCAACTCAGATAATTTATTTTTGGCCCACTAGGATTTTTGCGTCTCAGACTTTTTCCGGCTCTTTCTGCTTAATTTGCTGATTTGGAGGAAATGCTGTTCGAGTACAATTACGTTTATGTAGAGGTTTTGCTAACGATGATGGCCCAGCAACAGGTGAAGGTGGTGAGGTATCATCATCATCATCATCCATATGACTGCAATTTACAATAATTTGGCCTTTAGATACATTGTCCATATTCAAATTATCTTCAGGGTCGGAATCCTTATCAGGCACATCATTATTAGCATTTAGTGATTGTAAGACCGTCACATTCAACCCTTTTATAATCAAAATTAATGAAGCAATAAAAATAGCTCGAAACTGAGGTATGTTTGATTCCTCCACCTTCTTCTCAGAGTTCATTACGAGCACTCATCAGGGTACGTTCTTTCAAGGTCGTATTTCATCCTCCATTAATTAACTTTTTAAAGTAAACTAAACACGGACAAGTCTTGGGATACTCCACTGAACGGACAACATTTGGTGGCCCAAGGTCGGGTTTTACCCTTAATTAAGCTCCTAAGGAAAACTAAACACAAGCCCGATTCGAACTTTGCCCTCCATTAACCCTCTTGAGAAAACTAAATACAAATAGCTGTCGGACTGCATCATACCTTTAGAGGTCCAAAAGTCGAGCTTTACCCTCCCCCCCCCATTAGCCTTCTTAAAATAGTTTAATATGGAGCTACGCGGATTACCTGTGGTGCCTCAAACTAAGTTTCGACTTGCATTGCCCTACTACAAGCAAATCAAGATTAAAAGCATCAGATAAATTTACAACCAGTAGAGCTGTGATTAATTAATTTAATTCCATCTACCAAAACATTAAGGCCCTGAACGGTAGTTATAGTTAATAATATCAAGTAAGTCTTTATTATTATTTAATAAAATTGAAGAAGGATTTATTAATAATATACAGGATTGCCATAATCAAAATTAAAATACAAACCATATTTCCAGAGAAAAGACAATTTCGCCTTAAACCGCTCCATTTAAAAAGAAATTAGTCTGCGACTGTTCTTAGTTATACAAAGCATACAATAATAGTTACTACATTTCATTCTATTCTAATTCTAGAACATTCTCGAGACATTCGTGCCTATCGCTTACAACATGCTCTCTACCTTGGTTGTTGCCAGGCGTGTATAAAGTATAATAAAATAAGAGTAACTTTAGAAGACCTTACCTATCCCGACGTGGTTTTCCCAAAGGTCCGTATATTATACTCTCAGACTCTCCAGTTTCGTAACGTTAACGCATTGTTGTAAATTGTAGTCGAGTATATACAAAATGAAATGAGCAGTGAACATAATTAAATTAAACGAGGAAACCAGATGCAATTACCCAAGTCAGTGAGTGGTTTGTTGTAACCGTCTTTTGTGTTCAAAACCTTAAGATTAGTTTGTTCGCCTGAAGACGGGGAGGAAACAGTTGCGTTCTCTCGCAGAAAACAGAGACGTTAAATAAAAGACGACTCTTTTAGACTTACGGCATTAGAACAGAATTAAAATTAGAAGCCGAAAAGGATATTGTTTGAGGTATACCGTAAACACAATTTTGGAAATTCCTTTCTAATTTTCTTTTATATTACAGAAAGAAAGATTTCCTTTGATTACTTGTTGAGGCTTTTTTCACGGGAATTTCTTAAATTAAATGTAAAAGCGCGACTTTGTGATTTCCTGTTGGTCTGGCTCAATTCTTGAATCTTTGTTTATTAGTAAGTGTGGTTTTAATATTAAACATTAACATTTAATCAAAACTTTATTACAAAATTGAAACTTAAAAAGAACGATAACTGTTGATAAATTTTGCTAATTTTTTTAAATCGAGATAACAAAACCGTAAATTATTTTTGATAGCACAGCAATTAGCCTTCTAGTCACCTATCTGTTTTTTGTACCTTCATTGAAATTTACAATCCACTTCACAAAGAGTAATTAAGTAAATGTGATGTGAGCCTGCGGCGTGGAGAGAGAACATCCCCAGATTCAAGTGATGCTAACAAATGGGGTCTGCAGGCCAAATTTTTTGAAGTCCTCTGTGCTGTGGTCCGTTCCTATACGTACAGGATTTCAATCAGGTCATGACCTAGCAGATAGTAGAGTCTTCTTATTTCATCGTCAACAGCTGGAATGTTGAGATCTTGCTGAAGTACTATGGAGCAGTGGTGATAGCAGAAAGGGCTTTGAATAGGAAGCTCTGTATGATTTTTGTGTCGGGTTGGTTTCGCACACCCCACAGTTTAACGCTCAAGACGAAATGAGAAGAAGAAGTTTATTTTTGTAGCTAGACAAGAGTTTTAACCCATGAGCCAGCTGACGTAGTTTAAGGTCGAATTATTTGCGTTTAGCTTGTATTATCAAAGGGGACAGGAAGGCAGTTGCCAAAGCGTGTAATAAAAGTAATACGTTCGAATTTGGATTGGTTAATTCGGAAGCGCCATACCAGTTGTCAAGTAGGTCTAATTGTAAGTGGCATTGAATGTTTTCGGCAGACGTCATGGCGTCTTCATGAGATGACAAAACAGCGTGCTTCGTTACAGGTAGATCGCTGGTATGTAAGAGGATTAACAGTGGCCTAAGCATACTATCCTCTGGAACGCCTGATTTGATGGGATAGTATGTGGACCGTTTGCCACTGTGCTTGACAAAGTAGTGAGGTATGATTTGAGCAGTAGGTAGTGATTGTTCGTTAACAGAGTTTTAAGCTTACATAGCAGATCAGAGCGCCACACCTTATCGAAAGCCTGCGTGGTATCCAGAAAAACACCACAATAGAATTTTTTGTCTTCATTTTGAGTTGTGGTTAACAATCCGATGAGTATGTGTCGACATGTGTTCACGAAAAACAAACTAAAAGTTTGGCAACAAGGCGTCGAGCTGGTGGTCTTTCTGAATTCTGCAAAAGAAGAGTCGTTCGAATATCTTGCTGGCAAGGGGTAATAAATTTATAAGGCTGTAAGGTGTCGTTATTATTTCGGCGTATTTCCAGAATAGCGAAAAATAATAAAGGGAGAGCATTCTATTGTAAATGGTGGTGAGGAAGGCGAGGGCGTCTCGAGGTAGCTTCTTCAGGAGCCTACCGGTGATTAAGTCATACCCAGAGGCTTTATGGCTGTTGAACCGCTGGATTTCAAAGTGCACTTTAATAGGACTTATGAGTTAAACTAGTGGAGACAGCTGACAGGGTATATCTAGGCATTCTAGTGTGTTGTCCTGTGCGTAAACTCGAGCAGCTGGAACTGCTGGCACTAGGGGTGTTGGTCGCTTGAGTTTTTTGGTGGCTTTCTATAGGCTGAAATCATCAATCAATAGATCTTCAACAAAGAATAGGAAGGTGGCATTTCGTATTTCTTTGATTGCTGCAGTAAGGTGTCTTGCTAGTCTTCTGTACTATTGCAGGTCTTCAGGGCGGCGTGAGAGTTTCCATCCATCCACAGATGAGTTGTCGGCTATGTAGTGGAACACAAATCAATTTACCTATTTCTTTGGAAGTGGTAGGGATGGAATGCCATGCTGCTTGTTAAATAGTACTGATAAAGTGATGCACAGCAGCATCGAGTACGTCGGGGATTTTAATACGTATGTTGGGATTTAAACGGGTATCAATAGAATCGTTGAAGGTGGCCCAGTTGGTAGATTTGGATGTTAGCGTTGCTAGTGGGATTAGGTGAAAGGCGGAGGTGCTTAAGTTGAGGACGACTGGACTATGTTTGAATGATTGTTTAAATATAGACACAAGACAAAGACAGAGAAGTCCAAGAGATCTGGAATCTTTCTCGACTCGGTTGGTCAGTAAGTAGCTTCTCTCGTCAGATGCACATATTTAGTTGTCAGTTAGAACTCGAAAAAGATTGCAACCCTTGGTGACTATGAGCTTTATCCTCCAATGTGTGTGCTAAGAATTCCAGTCCTCTCGTGCAATCAATTTGTTCCCGAGAATGTGAAAGAATCGTTTGTATTCGTCAGAGGTGATCGTGTGCCGTGGAGGGCAGAAGACAGCTGTTAGATTGAGTGTCCAGTCAGTCGTGTTGATTTACACATCCTGAATCTCATTGGTTTGAAAGCAAGAGAATACGTGAAGAAATAAGATTTTTTGATGATAATGGCTGATCCGATGGTTCAATTGGGAAGTGAAGTAATAAAGGATTGTAAATTTAGTTCTATTAGGGAAATGAGTTTCCGATACTAGAAAAATGCCAATCTTGTTGAGGTTCAAGAAGGGGATCATTTTTCGTTGGTGATTGGGCAAGTAGATTGATAATCATACTTTTTTGGTTAAGAAGGTAGAAGAACATCGTTTTGAATTCGATTAGAAAGCCTGTTAGTTGATGTTCAATGTTTGTGGTGGGTTGAGGCATTGGAGGTGGCTGAGCTGTTCGTAGCTGCGCGCACATAAATCGTGTGCTCATGTGATGCAGGAGATATTGGTACTATTTGATAAGCAATTGGCTGCCTTGGTGTGTTACTTTCAGCTGGTTGTGGTCGACTGTTGTAGGTGTGTCCGAAGCTTTTTCTTGAGCTATCAAGTCTTTATAAACGCTGCACTGGGGTATTTCTGGATTTCGTGCTGTGGTGGGGTATTAATTGACGAACTTAATGTGTGATTTATTGCAATAAGATCTAGAGGCCGTATTGTCGGCAACACGTGCCCAAAGAAGGTTTTTAGAAGTTTAATTGATTTGTATTCCGTTGTATATCGGTTGGTTGTTTAAAGTACACTAGGCATTATTAATTTAAGTCTTATGCATGTAAAGATTTAATCATACTAATATTTTTCAAAAATGGATATTTTCAAATGCACATTTCACAAAGTAGAATCTTTAATGCAGGTACTTTAACTGTAAAAACCAAGAAATAAAAAGCTGCATAACGTATTTCAATACCAAACATAAAAGCTAAACATTCATTGCAAGCAGTCATGTAGAAATATTAAAGTTTTTCCATTTAGCATGTTTTAGAAAAGAATGTAATGCATATATGTAATATATACAAAGGCAGGTTCTATATGCAT
>VTPC01088747.1:0-26473 GCA_011009095.1 Ignelater luminosus
AGGATTATTGAAAAGTGTTATTTATTGTAAATACCTATTTCTTTGTATTTTTGTAGTTATTAAATCAGATTATCAAAATACTTTTAATACGGATTTTCCTAGTTGGTTTCTAGGGTTTTTATTACAGTACGAGCTTTGTTAACGATTATTGCATAACCTTGGATACATATACTACAATAGCGGCTATGTACCTAGTAGCCTAAGACAAACTGTATAATGAAATAAGTTAGGTAACAACAATGCTTCTTTTGTTCCCAAAGGTAGTTTGATAAATTCATTGTAAATGTAAATAAATAGGCAGTGGACATTTTGCCAAAACTTTTGTTACGTACGTTATGCAGAGAAATTAAATCCTGCATTATTGAATATACGTATGGATTCAAGTAGAAACTAGCATAAGGCTGTAAGGAAAGAAATACGCTTTGATATACAGGTGAAAATATTGTTGTACTAGAAGAAGTATATGTACCAAAAACTAAAGGACATAAAATTTATTTCGATAGATGCTTTACAAGTTTACAGTTGCTTGCTTATCTGGCAGACTGAAGGTTAGAAGACTAGAGATAAATACATTTGTGCATTTTGTTACAAGCTCTGAAGACAGTTAAATGAGCAGCACCTCGAGTTGGAATAGCTTAAGCAAAGCAAAAAAGCAGATTCTCTAGACTAAAGATGTTTTGCTTCGTGTAGTAGAAACACAAGGTAGGTAAATGAGACTTGCAAAAGAAAGTAGTATAGAACGTTGATTACATATCTGCTAGTATATATTTCCATAGCAATTGGCAGACTGTTATTAAGAACACTAGACAATCCAAACGCAAAGAACTTTCCGTAGTACAAGTATTTCGTAGACTTTGTTAAAATCTAATGATGGAAGTAAATTACACCAAGACATAGGCCACGATGGGAGTAATCACATCATTGACCATAATGAAACAGATTAGTCAATTTATTTATGAGAAATGTAACATTGCTTTATGTTCAAAACAGCATTTCAAGTTGTATCGTACCAACTAAAATGGGTTAATTACAGATAACTGTATTTGTAGTTATTCTAACTAAATAGAGAGTTTTGGCTGAATGTAATATAAAACGAACTGTGATTGTTTGAAGAGAAAATATGTATCCCACATTAATTATTTTAATTGTTTGTTGCTATGTATAGATACTGTTTTAGAAAGTTTGATAGTAGGAGTAATTAGAAACAGAGACATTTACGGGAAGATCTGTACCAAATACCCGTACGACTGTTTTTCTACTATTTTGAATAATATAATTTGCCCTTAAGCCTTGGTTCAAATATTAACGTACACACTGTAGGAGGAATATTTGAATAATTTTCAGAATTTAGTTTGAATTTCAAAATAGTTTACACCAGTAATTCTTCCAATAAATTAGAATATTAAATTAAATTTTTAAACTCAAAAGTTAATGTTTCTATGATTTAAGTACAGCATAATAAAGAACTGCGCTGCTAATTTAATTTCATATATCATATTTAGAATTGTATGAAACGCTTATACCTTTACTTGTATAAATAAACCATCGCATCACTCAGAAAATACTATAGGGTTTAAAAGAATATAGTGGTACAGAATGCAATCCATATTTCCGCAGGTAACTTGAATTCCTTTTTCAGAATTCTTGACAAGCAACAAAACTTTCTCAGCTCTTACAGTTCAATTGTGTTCTGTGAGGCTGCTGAATGTCAATGGCTTTCTGATATTCACATGCCTTATTTTGATCCATTCTTGTTATTTTTTTCGCATTTTTTTTCGACAAATACCTCATCTCTTATTTGTTCCTATGATCTTTTGTTTCCTGTATGTATTTCGAAGGTGGTATGTGTTTCACTTTCAATTTCGTTGTGAATATTTCCTTCAGCTCAAATATACTTTGCAGGAATGTATTGTATAAGACAAGCTTTCTTCTTATCTTTTGGTTCTGTTTGACTATGTATTCAAAAAATTTTCATATTAGCTTTATAAGGCGTTGAAAAGCATTTGTCTTTGGTAATTTATACAATATATTGTAATAAAAGCCGAAGGTACTTTTAAAATACATCAATTTAATTTCTAGAGTATCTTGTACTGTAGTTAAATTTTAATTTTGCAATTTACACAAAAAAGTTTATTATTTTGCAAATAATAACGTAAAAGTTTTTGCTTAGAATTTACAAGAGAGGATAATCTACAATTAAATTTTCTAATGAATATCGGTTACAGATAGTAATGATTAAAGTTAGATATAATTATCAAGCCGAAATCTGTTCGAGGATAATTAAGTAAAAGGGAGTTAATTTAATAATTGCAATTATGTAAATTTAGAGGTATCGGTTTATATGGTATAAAAAATGTTTTGTGAAAATACAGTAAACTTGGAGGAAGTCCTTTTTCAATATTACGAATGTCTTAAATAACATGAATCTCTACTCTATAAAATTATTTATCGTAGATGGTTAGTACTTTATCTTAACTGTGATTGATGACACTTAAAGGAAAAGTCATATAGAAGATAATCAATACAAAATAAAAAGTTATAAAGTTTAGTTTTTCTGGAAAATGGTTAAACTTCCAAGAAAAATATTATTTTATACTTTTAATTAAACGCTGACAAGAGTATTTTTCCAGATAAACGCAACATTATACGAACATTCCATATCAATATTGTTTGAAGTATTATGTGATGGTGGCCAGCAGAAATTATTTTAGAAGCGTCTGTGTAAAAAATTCTTATAATTATCACTATTGTTTTATAATTCGTAATCGAATTGTATCTATACAAGAGTAATAAATTTTTGAGTAAAACTGATTTGATTATCTTCTTCAGAACACACATTAAATGCTACTCGAAATCCTTTGTTGTTTTCCCAACGTTTAATTCAAGATCCATAAAAGGTTATATTTTGCATGCAACTTATGGTGTTACAGCAGATTAATAATTCTAAATTAGTGAACATGGTTTTCACTTTGTATTTTATTTCACTTGTATCTTAATTATATTAGATTAGTTGCAGCACATTATCAACACGGAAACGCCCAGTTCAGGGTTTCTGTAAATAGATCATCTAACTATATTAAACTGCACATTTCAGTAGGGCTTTGAAGTTGTGATATGTACCTTAGAAACTACTCAACTTAGGTATTTGTGTCTTTCAACAGGTTTGCTTACGAATGCACATATACCCTTACGATCAACTAAATAGTGAATATCTTAGTGTTACTAGTGTTATTCTAGAATCTGAAAATATGTGTTATAAATAGTCAAAATCCAAAATATTAGATTTTTTGGATAACTCCTTCAGGTCTAAATAAATCAAAGAGTTGCTGCAATTTGGATAAAAGTGGAGTCTAGAATGACGTCACACAGTCATAATATGTTAGTGAACTTGCATTATCGGACGGCTATATACGGCTAGCTGTAATGGATTGGACACAGCTTTAAAACACGAAAATTATTACAATTTTGAGCACGCAGCGTTGTTGTTGATTATATTTTATATACACTATAATCATCAAAATCCTTTATACCCAATTAATTTTATATAATTATCTTAGTTATACATAATAGTAAATTAATAACAATAATGACCTTTAAACTCTCGTACGACTAATATTTTTCTTCGCAACTTACAAATGACATTTTGTTTTATTACTTTGTTATTGTTTACTACAGTTGTGTAATTAAGTACATTTTTAAGATACTGAGTTTTCTGTGTTTATTTGGTTTTTTTGTTAGATACATTTCAGCTAACATGGGTACCAAAGTTATCTGGCAAAAGTAAAATTCTTAATGTACAATCATTTTTATTTAGATTTTTGATACGTTTTTGAAGGTCGACGAAAGAATCATATGTGAAACTGTGGAAAAAATATCTTTTTCCTGCGTGTGTTGTTTATTTCACGAGCCGAAAAAAAGTATCACTTTCTTTCCTTGTAACACAAATAACTGTTACCTTCCTTAATTAAATTTAATTTTGAAATCTGAAAGAAATAATAATAAACTCTTGGTTTCGTATTATAAAATCGTTTGTTACAAAAAGTACTCAAAAAACCTCTACTAACAAATTTTTAACTTTTATGTAACAGTTTTATTGGGACTGTCACGATATCTCTTACTTCCTTTCAAGCGTTTCATCGAGGATAACTTACGAGTTCGCACTGTAATGTTTAAAGTATGGTATAGCAGTATAAAGTTTATTATGCAATGCGTAATCAGCAAACCCAGTGATCAGTCTCCATCTTCAATGAAGAAAAATCAATAATATAAATTTAGTAACAGTCCGCAATTATTATTAAACTGCAAGTTTTGAGTAAATTGCCGAAATACTTTTTTTTAAAGAAATCATTTTAACAATTACACAATTTTCTTATCAAAGGTAAAGATCAAAGAAACACTGCCAAAATCTTCTACAATACTTCAATTAATTGTAGTTTCTAAAAGCGTGAGAAAACTGCATGCACTGAATTTAACTAAACAACCTTATTGTTTTGATTTCTGTACTACAGGCTGTGAAATTTTACAGCTTGATGCTTATTAGCAACAAATCGGTAAATAACAGAAAATCTTTAACTATTTTTGAGCACTCCAAAAAAAAGATCACTAATACCACACCACGAAAAAAATTGTGGTATATAAGCCAGATTTGGAGTCTTACTCTTAAATCTAGACAAATTTAGAAATAACAGTGTACTGAAGAAGCTCAAAGAAAAATGTGGAGAAGCTCTCTGGAGATGTCTGGTGTCAAACAAAATGTCGGTAATAATGCAAGAAAAGATTGAAAATCAAACCAAGCATGAATTTGATAAAACCAAGAGGAATTGTATTAGTTTGTTGTTGACGATTCTGCTAATGAATTGAGAACGATGGGTTTTAGAAAGATGTGTATTGGGAAGGTCATTGTAAAGGATAACCTGCGATAGCTTGCGTAAAGTTTTTAAAAACTCTTTTAATAAATTTTTTCTGGTCTGGAAATTGGTGCAGTTTCGTAGGTTGATGCTATTTTCATTCCCATATGGCTCAAGTAGAAGGTGACGTTGCTTTCTAATGAAGAATGTTAAAATGTCTTGGAGCTAGATTGGATCCAATAGCAAAAAATCTGCAACTGGTATTCCTACAGATAAGAATGTCTGTCTCATTGTATCATCATCAAAGGATCAATAGTTTGAATGAATCTAATGTTAGAAAAATGTGGGTTCCTTGAAATGTTATTTTCTATAGAAAAGACGGTAACGGTGAACATTGTGGTAAGGGATAAATGTCGGTCTATGCAAAAGTGTACTGTTCTTGAATGCCAAAAGAGCCCTAAGCGGTAATTTCTAGAATGAAAAGAAATTTCTAATTATGGTTCGTGGTCCAATTACAACATTGTCATTTTCCGTCTTTTTTTAATCCGATGTTAGTCAAGAAAAAGGAAGAAGTTCAGCTTGTTGTGAATGTCGACTATATGTTATAACAGACAGACATTTACTGTGTCTCTCTTGTTTTTAACCGAAATTTATTGTCTTCTTCTGGTCAACTTTCTCAAGTCCCCTAAGATACATCTTCGAGAATTATGAGAGCGATAATTCTTTTGTTGGGTCAAAGTTAAAAGACGACAAAAACTATGCTAACAAGAACTCCGACATCTACTGAACCAGAAACCAAAATCATATTAAGATGAATACTAAATTCCAATAACTTTAGTTTACGTTGTAGGAAATCATTTAAAGCTCATTGAAAAGAACGATTTCTTTACGTAAAATCTTTAGATAGACAGAGTAAAATCTGCAGTAATGAAGTTGTTACCACGACATTTTACGGAAGGACTGAAAAGCTGGCAAGTGGTGAACAAAATCAGATAAGTTCATTTCAGCGTATGTACAAATGGCTATGTGGACTAACCCTATTTTGTTCTCCAGTTCCCCAATCATACTACTTATTCACTAAATCGATGAATACAAAATAAACCAGCGACGTTTAATGAAATTTTGCTTAAAATCTACATAAAATAAAAAATGTACAAGTAACGTAAAATGAGGATTTTCAAAATACCATAGATGACTGTCCTTTGATAAAGAATACAACTTGTTAATTCTAGGTGCATACAGTAGATCAACATACATAATTTGTGTAAATGTTGCAAAATCTCCCAAAATAAGTGCAACTTTATCTCAAAGAACACATCTGAAGTTGTAGACTACATATGTAACATGTACCAGGTTTTGCATGCACAATATAACACAGCAGGGTTCTTCGAAACTACGTGTATAGAAACTTAAAACTTCCGTTCGATACTCTCATATGACTCAAACATTCCTTTAGCTGTAATGAATAATTAGTAAAACACGTAGTACAAGAACACTCACTGATTATACAACACAATGAATGCTGATTATCAAACATCACGCGTACAAATGATATCGAAAGTAAATGACCTGTCACTATATTCTTATTATCTTTATACAATAACTTCGTGCGTATTTAAAATCAAACTTGCCGTTATAAGGTATAATTTTCAAGATTTAATTTATTCAGGCTGTACTACAGCTATAATAATCGATTGTATAAAGTCTTCAAGCACTTTTAATTTGACAAACAATGCTTAGTTACGTTTAATGTTACTTGCGTTCAATTATAGTTTATGCGTCACGCCTCGTTTAGTATTATTTAGGACAATGATTGATTATGCTTTAATTATCGTTAAATAAATGAAATCGCCGAACAAATTACAGGTTTGTTAATAAGAAATACATCGTTAGTTTCCTGTTTGTCTTAATTATTTTCTTGTCTTTATATTAAAGAGCAGTAGTTTGTCTAGCCCAAAAATGATGAATTATACTAACTGTAGGTAGCATAAAGCTACTGAACATTTAATATATTTTTGAGAATTAAGTATGAATGTCTTTTAGTATGAATTCTTGTTAACATCGTCGCTCAAAAGAGTTACTATACGACAGATAAAAACAATTTAGAAAGAAGAATAAAGTGTAACGTCCGGAACATGTGCATGTGCTATCCATAGTTAATATCGAACAACCACAAACTTAAAGTCATTGAATATTATTTATGTTAACGTGTAATAACCAATAATGCCTAACCTAACCGCAGGATAATAAACAATAATATATTGTCTGGGTCAATCTCTAAATAAATGTTGACCTAAATCATTTTCATTGAGTACTCACTATAAATCCTAGATATTATATATGGAATGTCTATATGGTTATGAAGCATAGCCGTTTAACACAAGAATCTAAAAAGCTTTTGTAATAACTTTTCTGGAAAATTATTTTCTTAAAACTGTTCAATTTTAAAAAGGCATAGTCTTGAAAGAAAATGAAAGATTACAAATTCTATTTAAAATGAAAGAAAAACAGGTGAAACAGTGCCACGTAGGTTGTGTATTTCTTAATGATTGCAAATAATATTCGCGACTTACGCTCACGCTTAAAACATGGTTTCACATTTCCTTCTCCATTTTGCAAAAATCAATCTTGGTTTTAGCCCCCTTATTATTAGTAATAGTGTTAATGGCCTAGACATCTTCAGCAAACTTATCTATTTTTCTATTTAACAAAAAACCAAACTTTAAAACATGAGTTAATGTCCTTACAGGACTTTTGTCTGTGGTTTGGTTTCAACCAAACTCTTTGCTATTGTAATAGCCTTGCCGCAGAAACACTTTTTTCAATATCAACTAAGTATAAGTGAATCAGTAAAAAGCACAAATCTAAACTTTCACTGATGCGGTATAATCTTTATGTGCTCTTATGGATTACAATCAAACGTTGTCTGTGAATATAATGTCTCTATGTCTATTTACCTTGGTTTACAATCGAAAATCAAATCAGAGGCTGTAAGTTAGCTATACTTTTGCTAGTAATGGAGTTAATGGAATTATTCGTGCCGCACCGAAAATGGGTTTGTTCAAACAAATCATAGCCCATCCTATCTGATATTCCCAAATAGAATGTTGTCGTCCCAAATTGAAAGCTGGTCCATCTTGGCGCGGGAAAATTTCAACAAAAGGGCGCCGTTTACTGGAATCAAGTCTCTATGCCTAAAGCTACAACAAACCAAGTGATCTTCGTCCAAAAAGAGAAGATCCTTACAATTTAATTAATGAAAGATATTCCTTAATTTTAGCTAACTAAATAAACTCTCTGCTAACGATTCGAAGAATGTTATACCAACAACCGCAAAGAAAATAATTGTATTTCTTGTATTATCCGGTGTTCCTCTGGAGTTTACAGAATAATTGTTTAACCACGTTTTACCTCTAAATGTCTAAAACAAACCAGAGGTTTTTCTTCTCAATAATAACAAAAAACTACCAATGTAGTATGTCGTTTATTTAAAACACAATCAAATAAATAATAATGCAATCTGAATAAAAAGTTATAATCAAAATTGAAATCAAAATTGTCTATTGGTTATGTACAAAATCGTCATCTTTGACACCTGAATGTATGTTTACCGCATTCTTCGATTTTCCTTAAATGTTAACCTAGTGAGAGAGCACATCATACATCACAAGTCTGCATGCATTCACTTCCATAAAAGAGTTAAGCAAGACAGCTGGTGGACGTCGGTTACAGAGAAGTGAAGGCCAGCCACAGTTTGGCCAGATAGAGAGATATTTCTTTAGTGGTTAGGCCAGTTTATCAAATATTATAGTTAACGCCAAAAATTGAGAATGTGATTGCTTTCTTAAAGTTATCATGAGCCTACAGATTGGCCTAAACTGCGACTACAAAATAAATCATAATTTTATTTCCACACAAAGCTAGATTTTCACTATAGTATGTTCTCACGGCTTCATTGAGATGTTCATTTTCCTTCCCCTGTATCATTCTCTTTCTTCTAATAACCTAAAGTGCACCATTGCAACCCGCTCTTACTACGTTATCCTGAACCAGAAATGCTTACACTATTATCCTCGCGTATCTCGCTACCATCGGCTGAGACTTATCGATCTTTCTGAAAGCTAAACAGAACCTAGAAGTACATTTCAATGTTCAAATCTAGGAAGTTTTAGCGTATTCACAATAACCAATATTTCAGCCCACCAAAGGTGCAAAACTTTAAAGTTTACTAACAACTGGTTCCCAAAAACCAAATTTGAAGTGTATAGCTTGTCAGATATCTATTATGTACACAGAAATGGCATCCTTAACCTTGGTGCTATACGTTTAAAGTTTCGCAAGGTATCTCTATTTAATAGCAAAACTAATTTTAAGAAACAAATACTAAAAATAAATATACAGAGTGATTGAAAAGATGTAGACACAACTTTATTATTAGATAAGTGATTTGGAGAAATAACCATAATACAGTCATATCTGATTACTGAGATAATGAAGAAAAACTGAATTCAGATTACATCTAGTTGCCATGCAAAATAACAACGAACAAGTTCTGCGAAACAATTCATGATTAATAATTTGCTTTAGTTATCTTCACGATTTGTGCCAAATAATGTTATTGTGGTTATTATTATTAATGATCAATAATAGTTAATTATAAGGGAGTATACTAATTGCAAATTTGCCGATATGCATTTTATTTATAGAACGTGTCATGGAAATGCAGCAGCTGTTGCTGAAGAATATCGCCAGCGATATCTAAATTGCAAACATCTGGATCATGGAGTATTTATACAAATTCACAGTAACCTATGTAAATTCGAAGAATTCAACAATCGTACTTATGTTGGTCGAAATAGAAATGTTGATTTTGGTGATGATACCATAAATGCAATAACTGCTGATCCTACTACTAGTATCCATAGAATTGCTAACCATTTAGGTTTGCCTCAAAATTCATTACGGTGTGAAATTCATGACGAAGGGTATTATCTTTAGCATTTACAAAACGAGCAAAATCTACGAGAGGGAAACATTATCGCTCCACAAAATGTTTTCTGTTCGTTGTTAAATGCCATTGGCGACACTCTAGATTTCTTAACTAAACTACCGTAATTTGCACGCAAGGGCATTACAAAATTCACATGATGTTTGAGAAACCAGATCTCAACATCAACTTAGCATAAATTTATGGTTTAGTATCATTGATGATCACTTAATTGAACCCTATATCGTGCAACATCGTCTTAATGCTCAAAAACTACCTAGAGAAATCCGCCCATTCTTACGAAAGATGTACCTCTGGCCCTACTAAGGAACATATAGTTTTAGCAAGATAGGGCTTCAATTTGTACTGCGGGTCCGGTAACAGATTGATTCAATAACAAATACCTTCAGCTATGGATTGGACGCAGGGGTTCACTTTCATGGGCAGTTCGTTCACCGGACTTAAGTCCGCTAGATCTTTATCTAGAAGTTGTTTGAAAGAAAAAATCTACTTTATTTCAAACGAAAGTCAAGAAAATTTAATAAATCGACTTCATCAAGCTGCTGCAGAAATTCGTCAAGGCTCGATCAATTGCGCAATGCACAGAATTCACTTGTTCGTCTATGTCGACTACGACCTGCAAGGGGTCCATGTCAGCGAAAAAGAAATTGGGGGTCCATAAGATGTAAATGGGGGTCCACGATAGTGGATCTCATTTAAACAGGTCGTGACCTAAATCTTGGCTTTCCATGAATGGAATAATCCACATACAGTGTATGTATGCCATGTGTATGTCATACAGTGCATGCACTATTTTATTTTATTTACTACCTACACCCAATTACATATTAAGTATATTTCATAAAATTGTGCAAGTAGTAGGCGATTCGCTTTGGGGTCACAACACACCTTGAACTTGTAAAAACTTGCACATAATGATACCTGTTTCATCATGTTACAGTTACACGTATAAGGCGAATCGATATTTTATGTTTTGAAGGATTACTTCATGGAAAAAGCAATCCCTTTATCAAATATCATATCAGTAGCAACAGATGGAGCATCTGCCATGTTTGGGCGCTATCGTGGATTTATAAGTCATTTAAAACAAAATGTACGGGGGGTGTTGGCAATACACTGCGTCATCCATCGACAATATTTACTTGCTAAAAATCTGAATGGTAGATTGCACGAATCTCTTCAATTAAATAGTCATTAACGCAGTAAACCAAATCCGAAGCAACGCGTTGAATACGCGGTTATTTGCGCAGTTGTGTGAAGAAAGTGACGAGAACCTTCATTGATTACTCTTTCACACTGAAGTACGTTGGCTGTCGAAAGGCTTATGTTTGACAAGGTTTTTTGCACTTTTTGGGACTGTTTTAGGGTTTTTGGATGCTAAAGATCCAATTGTAAAAGAAAATTTAATCAAGCAGACATTGCCTATTTAACAGATTTGTTTACTAAATTTAATAAGGTTAACTTGCAGTTACAAGGTGATAGCCTAAATTTGATTGAAACAAAGCTCATCATTTTAGCTTTTCTTGCCAGCATTAAGCTAATGAAGCAAAACATTGGGCGGCGCGGATTTTCCCAGTTTCCCAATGTGTCACAGATAAACTGCCAGGACGATGACGTTTCAACTTACGTTCAACATTTAAATGCCCTCTATACAAATTTTGAAACTAGGTTTGAGGATATTCTCACTATGATAATTTCACAGTAGATGTTATATTACAAGAGGAACTAGTCGGAATAAGCACTAACGAAGAAGTTAAGCTACAGTTTAGAAATGGATATCAGCAATTCTGGCTTCAGAAAGACATAGCTGTTACTTATCCCATATTATGAAATATCGCAAGAAAATTTTTAATTGCGTTTCCATCTTCATACCTAGTGGAAAGAAATATCAGCGCGGTTAGCAATCTCCTAACAAAAGAAGAAACAGACTGGACATCACTGACCGAGGAGATTAAACCTAACTAAATTGATGCCAAATGTTGAAAATTTGTTATTACAACATCAGATTCATCCCTCCCACTAAAAGTATTTATTTTTTGCTTAGTGATTTTATGTAATAGATACTAAATATTAATTTGGTTCGTTTTAATTTGAATTCAATTAATAAATGTATAAAACTTAACATGTGCTTTTTTATGTTTTTCACACTTCTGTTAGAAATTTAAATCTTTCAAAGTGAGTAGCACTATACCAGCTGTCAAAAACACATTTGAATTTAATAAATTTGCAAAAATTCAATATTAAGTAAGCAAGGGGTCTACCCAAAACCTAAAAACATGGCAAGTGGTCCACGAAACAAAAAGGTTTGGCGACCTCTGGTCTATGTGAAGCATGCATACAGCATAACAGCAACGACTTTGAACCATCATTGTGATTTTTATTTGAATTTTATTGTTTTCTGTCAACTAGAAATTTTTTAAGATTTAGTAGACTAAGTAAATAAAGAGTTTTCTCTCATCATCTCAGCAATTTTTGAAACTCGGATATGGGTATATTAAAACTTTTTACTCCAAATCACTTGTCTAATGAGCCCCTAGAGTTATGTCCATACCATTTTAATTACTTTGTATCTACACTGTAATTTGATAAGATCATTATTAAATGAGACTGTATGTGCTTGCGTACAAGATGTATCGTGAAAATTATCAGCTACTAATCGATCTGTATAGAAGGTGTCACATTTCCCAAATCATCAGTTACTTTTACTATTTATTGTATGAACATCAGAAAATTCTCCGAAACTAGTAAAGATGATAAAATTTACTATTTAATAGTTTTGGAATTATTACCACGTTTGTCATCAACGACAAATCACAATGCAAAGTTTCAAACAATCATAACAATCTTAACGGAGTAAATCAAACCAAGTTCGAATTACTACACTGAACTTTCTTTTCTTTGAGGACAAGTAAATAAAAAATTGCAAAGAAATTGTTTTTATCTAAATTGAAAAAATGTTTATGTAAAGAAACGGATCAACCATCCTTTTGTGCTCGTAACATTTGAAACAACACATATACAAACCTCATAGGGCAATCTTTAATTTATTGTTTCTATTTATTTTATTGATTGTTTCTGAACTAACGTAATGAGGGCTAAGAAAAGGATTACTAGAATTCTCAAAACTATTTGTTTAGTGGTATGTTAAAATTATTTTGATTAATGGGATACAAGTGTAGGAATCAAACTTTGTTTGCATGAAAATGTATGTAGTCTAATTTTATTATTTTTCTAAAGTACAACAAGAAAAAACGAATTGGTTGCTATTTTTTGTATAGTGCGGCCCACAGCAACGAAAACACTAGTTAGGTACATGCAAGATGAATTTTTTTAGGTTAGATATTATTCTTGAGTTGATTGTTCTTTTATTAATATTATCTGAAAGAAAATAGTGGTGTTACATATAAACAAGTTTTTTTCTTGCCTATAATTTTCTTAGGAATCTATTAATTTGAATAGCAATATAGGTATACCTTACCCCACACAAATTTAAAACACTTCAGGCATCTACTGATATTTTTATTGCCTTTATTGAAAAGAAACTCTTTAAAATAACTTACCTAAGGGTGTTTGTAAAAAGTAAATCTCAATTTCAGTTGCGACTAACTTTACCTAATAGCTTTTGCTTGTTATACCAAGAGAAAAAGTGGAAATGTTGGGTTTAACTACATTTCTTTTACGGTAACATATCATTGTTTAAGGAAACAACAACGTCTGTACGCACTATCTATATCTGTACGTGTCGTAAACTTTTTACGAAATATACCCTTTACAGTAGTTTACCATATTGGTTTATGAATCTTCCAAGATTTTTATTATTTGTTTTTTTTTGGAAATTTGTAAAAAATAATGTAGGTTGTTCTGCAACACAAACGGTAAAACAGCAACACAATCCCAAGTTCGTAACAAAAACGAAACGAATTCGAAATGAACTGTTAAGCCAGATAAATAGTTTGGCTAACAATACCCAATTAGTCAGTCAAATATAAATAAAAAATTATCTACTAATATATACTTGTCAGCACTAGACTGCAGCCACAACATATTAAGTACATTACATTTACAATCCGCCCTTCCGGCTGTGAGGGTAGTTTAATCGACGACAGCGACGTTCCCTGCAACCTATAATTATAAAAATATTTAAAAAGGAAGCTAGTGTAATTTGACGTAGTTTCCTATCCGAAAGAAAAGCACATACTATTTATTTTGTAAAATTATTAATGGTGGATGGTTTAGAATAAATAGAAATAAAGCTGGAACAACTACCAATTATATTAAATAGAATTATACTGATTAAATACATTCTTGAAATTTATATTCTTTTGTAATAACGCTGTCAGCGTTTCAATTTATTATAATAAATAATGTAAAAAACACTACGCTGTTGTCAATTATATTAAAATAGATAGGCATGTAATTTTAATATTAAATTGGTAATACAGTTACTATGTAGAAACTCCTTTCACAAATTATATTGTTAGCTATAACTTGCACTAATTAATCCGTAATCATTATAATGTTGATATGTTTTTTTTTATTGTCATATGAATTAAATTTTTTCTATTGTGTTGATTGTATCAAAACTTCAACATACATAAATATTAATTTTGTCATCATTTTGCATAAATAGTTAATAGCAGATAATAGTTGCAATAAAGAAGTTTTACAGCACTCCTTTTTATTTAAGTTTTCGAAACTGGAGCTAAAATAAAAGTACCGTGTTTTTTCTCATGTCTACGTATGTTTTTCATAACAGACTAAAACAATATTGTAAATTGATAATTTTAAATTCACAACGATGCGATGTTCAATGTAGTTAGCTTTTAGCATTTAATTGAATCAATAATCACGCTAAGAAAACTAATGTCGTCTCTCCAATCAGCTATAGTATTATAATACAAATAATAAAACTTCTCAGCTAAATTAAAGTCATTCACGGCTCAATCAGTTCATCTAGAAGCGAATCTTTCTTCTATTTCTTTTCTGTAATTGAGTGGATTATATAGCATGTAATGAGACTAGTTCTGGATCTATCTAAGGATAAATTCAAATTTTGCGGATTAAATTGAAGAGAAGTACTAAATTTTACATTGAACTTATTAATTTATTTCCCTATAATTTTCTGAAGACACTTACGTCCTAAATTGTCGGCAAAAGCATTTACGAAAAGTTACAGTGTCTTTTGTTTACTTTAATATAAGAATAATCAGAATCAGAATTCACTATTAATTGTCCCTGGAAAATTCTTTTGAGAAATATTGGCTCATGTAAAATATCTGATATCAGTATTTAGATCATTAGAATGCTGTAAGAATCAAACAGTTAAGTAGTGTTTTATAGAATATCATTATGGTACAATTTGATACGCAATGAGCCGTTTTCCATTTTGGTCAAACTAATTATTGCAGAAGACAATCTAACATAAGTTAGAGTACTTTTTTCAAGTTGCAAATACATCACCATTTAGTAGCAAAATTTGATTCATGTAAATTAAATACAATATTGGTAGTAAATTCAGTAATATTCAAAGCAGCTCCTAGCAAAAAAAAGTCAGTGTGGCCACCCGAAGTTTTATTCAGTGATAAAGATTGAAACTAAAATCCCTTCTTGTGAAATCCTTACAAAAATACGTAGGATGCTGTTCACGAGTTAATTGAAGTATTGTAATACTTAAGTATTTTATTAAGAAATATATTTTGTGTACGACAATTAAGCACGTAAATCAATAGTCCAGAAAAATTTACCTAAGCATATAATTATGAGTATTTCTCAACGACTACTTTGCAAAAACAAATTTTCTGGAAATCTAAAATTATATAGTCTTGTTATGATATGGAGAGCTCTTTTTTTTCAGGGTCCTTATTTTTCTTCGTTTGGTTCTTAATTTTTTTTATTAAAACGCTATTTTCTTGACAATATTAATTTAATTATTTTTACTATCATTACATTTTTCAAAAAAAAAACATTTTTTTATACTCTCTTATTTTTATCATTTTCAAATATCACTACATTTTTAATATCATCACATTTACATTTTTAATATCATCACATTTCCCCTCCATATTAATATAAATTTAAAGCGTTTTATACTATAGCTTAAATTTTGATTAATATTAACTAAAATATACTCAATTGTGATTTCCATTACAATTCGATCTTTGTTTCTTTTATTTGTCTTATGTAATATAATAGATATTGTTTTGTTTCATGATATACATAATCATTTTTTTTAATGGTGTTTTATTTTATGTTTTTATTCTAACCTTAATTATTTGAATTGACGGTCTTGCACTTTGACATTTGTCGAACGTCATTTTGACATTAGGCAACTGTCATTCATTCATTTTTTTTGACATTAGTTAATTGTCGTTTTTGACATTTGTTAATTGTCAGTTTGACATTACATTATTTCAACAGAATAACAATTTAAAATTTTATAAGTTTAGTTAGCATTATTAACATTTTATACAGGATTTTTTTTTATTGTTTTTTTTAACTCAATATTCGATATTTTCATTTTATTTCACATTTCCTTCCTATTTCTCCCTTCTTTTCCTCTATTTTCCAACTAGCTTTCATTCATACAAATCATTTTCTACAACTTCTTAAGAAATTGCAAAAATTATTTTTTCTAGTAGTAACGTTTTCTTCATATAACTTAATTCCCTGCCTCATTTATCTACTTCAATATCATATTTCATCTTTACTTATTTATATTAAGGACCATATTTTGACCTTTTCTTTTAATATTATCAATAATATCATTATTTATTTATTATTATTATCATTATTATTCTACTAACTTCATATTCAAATCTTCATAATTATCATCATTTTAATAATACTTCATTAATAATTATTTAACTCATTATGATTATCTTTAACACATTCATTCAAGCATCATTCATACCTTCTTGTCAAACCTAATATAAAATGTTCCCTATTCTTCTTTGGTTATTTTTGTCAACATTGGCTTCTAATTTTTACTTTAACATTCTCTTGTAGCATTTATTCTAGTTCTTTAATTTTCTTTTTTTTTCTGTATTTGTAATGTCTTTGTTCCTCTCTGACTCCTGATAGTAAATTCTTTAAATATTCTTTCATTATCATTTTATATTTTTCAATCCTTATTTTGAATTTACTATCTGTTTTAAATATTTTATACCTCGATTCCTTATTTTTCTTTCTAGTCTTATTTTTAGATTTTCTTTTGACTTTGATCCCCTCCAACCTTTTATTTTCCATTGTCATCTTTATTTTGTTTCTTTTTTCCGCTTTTCTTGCTCTTCTTAGTTTATTCTGCCAGTTAATAGTACATTTCAATTTTTCTTTATTATTATTGTTATTTTGATAATTTTTTTCTTTTTTGTAATTATTCTTTATCTTATTTTTAAGATTTGCCTTTCTTATTGGTAAACTGTTAATTCTTTCTTTTGGATTTATTTATTTGTGGTTTACTGAGAATCTTGCCATATTTTGAATCCCGCTATCTAATATACAATAATGACTTGGTCCATGATTATCTGCTGTTGATTTCTCTTCAACATTTTTGTTTATTTTTTCTAATTCTATTTCTACATTCTGCTGGTAGTTTTCTTGTGCTTTTTCTTGCTCCTTAATTTTCTCATTTATATCTGCATTCCTTATTTGTAACATGTTGATAATTTCTTCTTGGTGTCTTTCTATTTTCCTACGCATTTCATTCTGACATTCATCTATCTTATTATTCACCTCTTCTTGTATTTCACCTCTCATGTTTTTAACAATATTATCCCATCTATTCTCATGATCTTCAAATTTTCTTTTAATTTCTTCAAATCTTTTCTCTTGATTATGATTGAGTTCTTCAAATCTTTTAGTTTGGTCTTCAAATCTTTTATCTTGGTCTTGTTTCATTTCTATTAATATTTTATCTAAATCTGGTTGTTGTTGTTTTATTTCTTTTTGCTCTTTATCTCCCTTTTCAACATCTCCCATGATCTCCTCCATACTTGTACTTTCTTCTTCCATCTGTTCAATTTCGATATTTTCTTCGTCTCTTCTGTCCCTTTTTCTACTATCTACCGATTTACCTCGCTTTGACATCTTTCCACTACCAACAGACAACTAACAAAATGATAATTATGTCTTTTATTTAACTTGCCCCACGTTGGACGCCAATTTTTTATGTTATGATATGGAGAGCTCTTTTTTTTTCAGGGTCCTTATTTTTCTTCGTTTGGTTCTTAATTTTTTTTATTAAAACGCTATTTTCTTGACAATACTAATTTAATTATTTTTACTGTCATTACATTTTCCAAAAAAAAACATTTTTTTATACTCTCTTTTTTTATCATTTTCAAATATCACTACATTTTTAATATCATCACATTTACATTTTTAATATCATCACATTTACATTTTTAATATCATCACAATCTATTCATATGTACGTGTTAAATAAAAGTAATGTTTAATTGATGATCACAAGTTATCCACTCAGTTAATTTTTATAATCAACATTTAAAGATACTTTGAGATAAAGCGATATATGTTATGATTTAGGTGGTGTGAGTGTATTTCTTATGTATTGAATGCAATAAATTTAACTTGATTTAAATAAATTCTTATCGATACAAATGTTAGATAATTAATTATACAACCTCCTATATTTCTTACAATAGATTGCATCAATACAGAAGGTACAAAATTTCTTAATTCTCTTAATGAATATGGGCTGTATGGTTATATGTAGATTACGTTCTGGCCCTCTTCAAAATGTTTCGTAAAACCAACATCTAGTAAAATATATAGAAACTGATGAAACATCAAAATGAATAGTATGTACGATGATGTCTCTGGGAGAACAAAAATACCGAAAAACAAATTTCGTATACTAGAAACAAAAAGATCAGTTATCACAGAGAGGCTAGGAGAGATGATAATGATTCACGTTTTCATAATCGTATAATGAAATAACCAGCCATTTAAGTCAGAGAAATGTGACTTGTTAGAATTTTTATATTTCTAGATGTTTATTGTTTTACTGTTTTCTAATCGTTAGTGGAGGAAAGATGAAGAAGTTACAGCATTTGTAGGTTTCATTACAAGGTTATATACGAAGCTCGGTTTGTATTTGACTTGCAAACCAAAGTCGTCTTAAGGGGAGTATCTACTTTGCGAGGCTACGAAACATCTCGACAACAAAATACGGGAAACTCACAAGCCGTCAGCCACAGTTGTAGTTGCTAGCCAAACACGACAAATACCCACGTGAGGCAACAGAATCACAAAAAGTCTGTTGATTCTGAACTTCTGAGCTTGACTAAAATCCTACAATACTCGCATCGTGGCAGCTCATGGTGAGTCCGCTTTTCTACTAAAATTAAGTATCAACGTTGCGAGACGCACACGAGTATCCTCGAAAAGTCACACCTTCATGCAACACAGCTGAAATAAGAAGGATTACTCGCCACTGAGCAATTCAAGTATAACACTGGTAACGTGTGATATGATGCTGGTGACTGCACAAACCTACAAAACAATAGTAAACCACCCCTGATTGTTTTAATGTAGAACAGTCGCGGCTTAAAACTCGGATTATATATGTAAAATGCGCTATGTATGTTTGGTATGGCAATCACGGAGTATTGAGGTAGGAAGTGAGAATACAGGTTAGAAATTCTTAAGTAGTCTGTTATCATTTTATGTCAGCTTCTGATAAAATTAGCTCATTGACTATTGAGACTCCAGACCCAACCATTTCTCTTTCTATACATGTCAACTGTCTTGAACCTCTTCGATTACCATCTTTAGAGTTTTTTCTACATATACTTAGAAGCTCAGGGGCTATACCAAAAGAATTTAAGAAATTATCTTTTACCATGAAGGTTGTTATACTGGAGTTGTGGAAAACTGAACTATTTACACTTGTTTCTGTCTTCTACTACTAATAAAATGTTATGTTATCTAAAGCAGTGTTTTTCAATCTGTGGGTCGCGACCCCCAGGGAGGGTCTCGAAGTCTTGCTCGGGGGGGGGGGGGGGGCGCGATCGCAAGCCAGGTAAAAGTAAAAAGTAAGGGTTTTAGGTCCTACACTACAATAAAAATACAACGATTTCAGTAGGAAGGATGTGCCTGTTTATTCTTTAATATTTTTTTTATCTTGGTTCTATATTTGATACGCAAATAATAAATCATTTTCCAATTGGAGCCTATTTCTCTTCTTAGTTTTTATGTTAACCATTAAAGAGAAAGTTAATTCACATAGGTAGGAAGTGGCGAAAGAAACTAATAATTTCAAAGCTTTCCTTGCCAGCTCTGGATATTCTTCTTTTCTCTTAATTCAGAAGAAGTCAATCGTTTGCGAACTAAATTTCATTTTAAGAATGCCGTCAGCAAACAAATCTATAAGATTTTCTTTCATCTTCGTTGGCAGATCAGCCAGTTGTACTGACATATCTAAAAAAAGATTTAATATCCATCTATGCCCGTTGTTAGCTTGAGAGTTCAGTTCTGGAAAGTAACTGAATAGTTTCTCTTCCAAGTTTTGCAAGCTCTGTACCATGCAAGGAATGTGAGAACTTACTACCAACGATTGGTCCATTGCAATTTCTTTGACAATGTTCTGAACGCAAAAGAAAGACTCATATATCATTTTTTCTAACGACGTTGACCGCAAACGAAGTTTTGCGAGGAATCAGTTGATTTTATCCTTTGCCGTTAGAATGTTTTTTCCCTCCCTTGAAGGTTCTTATTTAAAATATTTAGGTGGTTGAAAAGATCAGCGAGAAATGCTAATTTTAATAGCCAAACGGGGTCACAAAAATAACTCGCATATTCAGATTTAGCATCATGTAGGTATATTAACAATTCAGCTTTTAGTTCCAGAACTCGTGTCAATACTTTTCCTTTGGATAGCCACCTGACCTCTGTATGAGAAAGGAGATTTTGATGGAGCGAACCCATGTCTTCACAAATGATTCTAAACAGTCGAATTTGCAAGGCTTTACCTTAAATAGAGTTTACAACTTTGATCACCTCTTTAAGCACATCATTTAAATTAGAAGGTAAAAAGTTAGATGTCGGAGCTTGTCGATGAAGAAAGCAGTGTATCTATGTAACATTTGGCATTATTGATTTTAATTTTGCAACAAGCCCGCTTTTATTGCCAGTCATAGCTTTAGCGCCATCGCTACAGATGGCGATGAATTTTGTCCAATCAATCTCGTAGACGCGAGTGCTTTCTAAGAACAGGTCGTACTTGTTCGCCACATATTACACATTGAGGTTTATTATTCATGACAGTAAAACCAAATCTCAAGTAATTGTCGTCATAAAGTCTATTTTTTTCGGTTTTGATTCGCTACCGTCACTGCCACTTGTACCAGACGTGAAGGGCTGCACACATCTCATGAGAAACTTCTCCATTATTGTTGGGAGCAAAGCGCAAAGACAATTTATAATTACATCCGTACTCGCTGGTGCACTCCGACAAATGACTTGAAAAAACAAAAACGGCTACAAAGAATACCTATGCGCCCAAGTTAAAGAATGATCTACTTTCTTTGTTGCACTAAAAAGGGGTCGCGTATTCAAAAAGATTGAAAAACACTGATCTAAAGGAACTAGATGGTTTTAAACTTGCATCTTTCAGTTTTGGGAATAGACACTGGCAGAATGAGAAATTTCTTACTTCTAGAATAATGAAAACCTGTTTTAAAGACATAAATCTTTAAATATCTCAATAACTATGCCTTATTCTAAAAGAAATGGCATTGAAGATTAGATTGGAACATTATTAAGAACGAAGTTTGCTACGTTTGTTGCATTCTCACTTAGATTATTTGGTGTTACATACGAATGCAGTTCCTAAACTCAGTAAGGTTAGATATCCAGATGTTAGGATCATCAAATTTTTAGAAAACTCGAATCTTACAGATTCTGTATTTTGATTGTTCAGTTTTTGCTAGTCCTCTGTAACCGAAAGCAGAATAAATCTTATTTCTGAAATCAACCAAATAAAACATTATTTTTATATCATATCAAACAACTTAGAAAAGACTGAAGAAAATACCAGCTCGTAGCAAGAACAAACAAGCATCATTATAATAGAAACTTGTCAAAGATGTCCTTACAATTTGGATATAGCAGTAAATCTACTAAAAGTAGGTATATTCAAAAATTATGTACAATTTTTTTTCCTTGGGTTACAGCTATATTAAAGAATTGTATTTGTATTGACCATTCTGGAGTTCAGTATCATACATAGGTTGAGAAATACTAATTTATAAAAACGTATCTAGCTACTAAAGAAGGTAACGAAAAAGCCAAGTGCCGCCGCCGATAGCTTTACACAAGAAGCTGCGATTCATACATGGTCTAAAAACTCTTATAACGGGCGAATTTGAGTCTCTGAATTGTAGAATTAGTGTACTAGAAACCAGTCTGCTTTAAACATGTTTTATTTGAAAATTTAGACTTAGTGTACTACTGAAAATTTTGTTTATTGCTTTACATTAAAAGAAAAGACAAAAAATTTGTACAATTAAGTGCGAAACCATGAAATTCGTCATTTCGGTAAATGTCCCTATCTACAATACCCAAATTGTATCGGCTTGTTTCAGATACTGTAAATAATTTCTAGGTTTTTTTAAATTTGGGACTAGGTTATTAAAAGGTTTAATTTTTTAAAGGAAGTCCTAAGAAAACTGTAGAATGTCACAAAAACTTTCCATGCAATTATTTGTGCTTGTCCCCGAAATGAAACGTCATTTCGGTAATTTTTGAATACTCCCCATATCTTTTCAAATAGCACTTCAGTCTCTATGAATCTTAGTCAGAGTGTTTTCCGGTGGCAACGCAGTCATAAATCAAAGGTAAGTTTTAATTGATTTTAAAGCATTTTTAAGTATTTTTGGAAACATATTAGAAAAAGCAAGCGTACTTTAATTGGATATCATATCGGTAATACGCATATTTTTAGGACAATATAAATAATTGTCTAAAACAGTTGTTGCATGCCATACGTTTGATGGTAACGGTCATAACCTCAAATATTTGTCCAATGAGTTAGCATGAAAAGGTGGTTTTGCTGCCATATTGTACTATTTATCATTTCGGTAATGGTCATTCCGGTAACGCTTAGCATTACCGAAATGATCAAACCACTTAGATGTAACTCTTATTTTTTCGATTTTGCCAGGGAATAATGGAAACTCCCAAAATTAAAAAAAATATTAAAAGAACTGTAAAGATGATCTTACCTCGAATATTGCAAAAGAAGAAAACGCACAATATGCTGATACACCTACGAGAGATCGTTGCCAAATTCGGATTAAATTGAAGTAAGCACCCTCAAATAAAGATAAAAACCAAAACAATAATATCAGTACATCAGCTGAACGCAAAAAAGCACAAAACAGAGATAGAGTTAAAAAGTCTCGAAAAAAAATGTTGTCACAAGAACTCGACGAAAAACGAAGAAAGGACATTGAAAGATATAAACGAAAGAACCAAGCTGAATTATTAAGACTATTGATCAATTATAATCATAATCATAAAAATGCGGCTATTATTTTGAGAAGCATTAGCAGCAGAACTAGATTTGAACTTGAATTTGTTTGCAAAAGTTGCCAGAAAGAAAGAAAAGAAAAAGAAAGTAACTAGTATATACTATTGTGTATCTTATAATAATTGCTATAATTTTTTCATTTTTTTTATTGTTTTCTTTCCAGAATAAAAGTATTTTGTTTTAAGTATTAACAAATGTATTTTTGCTGACCTGTGGTCAGAGCGAACTGCATTACCGAAATGACGTGACGTTACCGAAATGACGTTTTACAATTTTTAATTAAAATTGCTCTATTTTTGAGAAAATTTAATATCATTCGTGGCGAATTCGGAAATAAGCCCAGAAATATCATATATTTCTTCAGCATACTTGAAATTGGTTTTTGATTAACTTTTTTTTATTTGTTAAATTTGACAAAATCGCCCGTTATAAACTTTTCACCCACATATGTATACAGGGTGTCCCCAGATCGAATTAACAATAGGTGTGAAAGACAAAGAATTTTTGAGTTGAAATCTAAGTTTGTGGAGATTCTTATTTTTGAAAAATCAAGTAAGCTTTGATAGGTATTAAATCTTATTTTCGGTGTAGGTAAAGTACCTTTTCTGTGAGACGTATCGAAAAATCTTATAAGCAAAAGTTGTTCAGAATGCAAATTTACGCCCACATACAAAGTTTGAAACAATCGGCAGATGTAACTGTCATGACTTTAAAGTTCGTCTTGAAAAATGCGTTCAGTCAGGTGGCAGTTACAAGTAAACTTTCCTGCAGTCTGTAATTAATAATACTAATAAAATTTATTTTTTTAAATTCACTGTTGTAAAATTTAAAAAATAAGGGAAAAATAAAACTGTGCCGATTGTCTTCAAATTTGGTGTGTGGGCATAAATTCGCATTCTGAACAACTTTTGCTCATAAAATATCTTGATATGCCTCACGGAGAAGGTACTTTACCTACACCAAAAATAAGTTTTGATGCCTATCAAAGCCTGCTTGAGTTTTCAAAAATAAAAATATGGTGCAAGTTAGTTTCTAATTAAGCAGGGCTAATCCCCATAGGCTCAAATTTCAACTCGAAGATTTTTTGTCTTTCACACCTATTGTTAAGTCGATCTGGGGACACCCTGTATGTATGTATGGTCCAACAAAAGCTAGAGAAATGATTTGGCAAACACTGTATAATAAGAAACAACTGAACAAATAAATATATAAGCCTTCAATAAAACAAAAAATATAGAAACAATTTTATAGTCAAATAGTTTTATTAATACATGTTGACCTTTCTGTATGTTCATTGGCAGTGTGCATTTGCAACTTTCCATACTTTATAACAATGCTAGCTCCATAATTATAACACAAAATAGTTCGTACATAGAACAAGGTTTGCCTTGCTTTAGGTAGTTTAAAAAAAGTTAAAAGCTTTTTCTTCACACAGAGATTTAATCAGTGTTACTTGACATCCACATTTCAGGTGAAATGAACTCTATTCAGAAAAATTTAAATTTTTCTGTGGATGAAAATAAAGAAACGTTAAGGTAATCAAAAAACAACATCTAATTTACATTTATGGATACAAATCTGGATCTACCAGAACATCTTGAATTAAGGTCATCTTACAAACTTTTACGGGATTGAGTTATTATGTAGTGAATTCTATTTTTTCTATGTAACGACTTCCATTATTTTGTCGGTTGTGTTCTTGGATTTTGTTACTTGTTACAGAAATAAGAGTTGTTATTATTTTAAAGTGTCTTTACATATTGAAAACATATACTATTTCATATCTAGCAATAAAATATTGTATAGTTACTGTGAATACGTACTTTATACATACATATGTATCGTCTTTCTAGAATATTTATTAAGATCTATGGAAAAAGGATTCTTTGTCTACAAAAGGAAAAACTTCAGTTGTGTGTGTGAAAGAGATATCGTTTGTATTTGTATATTCCCGTACATGCTCTTTTGAAGTATATCATGTTGCAGCAAAAAATCTACATTTTGCAACCAAAGGACAAGAAGCATGCAGAATATTCAAATAGAAAGCCTTTAAGAAATTTAATAACAGGTTGTTCCTGTTAATATTGAAATAAAGTATAGTATCCAGTTTATAAAATGTTCAACAGAACAATAAAACTACTTCTTGCAATATTATGTTACTTTAACACATTCTGATTAATTTTTCTATTATTTAAATGTTGAGTATCTTTTGTAAACTGACATAACAACTTAATAAAAGCTCCTGGAAAATTAAATTGAACATTGGAAACGGCAATTTAAACAAAAATAAGAAAAAGATTAAATTTTTCTAGCTAGTGTGTTGTGTAGGATAGCATATTCATGCAATTCGTTGCGGAATGGACAACAGCAAGCAGCAGATAGTTAATTTTTCTTATACTAGGTAAGAGTACAATCCATATTACTGTTTAAAGTGTCATTTTAAGGTATCACTTACGTTTACTTTACAGCCTTGTTTGTATGTATAATACGCCAATTTGTGCACTAATTTACCCCTTTATTATTTTAATATTACGCCAACATGTGCCGCGTTGTACTTTATCATTACGTGTAAATCGACGCTTAGATGGAGCATATAAATAAGCCATTATTTTAAAGGCATCCAATTTGTCGGAGTATTATTATGTTGTTAACTCATGTGGTGTACCTATTTAACGGTGGAACGTGAGTTACATTGCTTTGATAGCTGTTAGACAAACTCATACCATTTCTGTTTCTTACTTATGATTTACTTGGAATAAATTCTTAATATTAAATAACATGACGCATAGAACAGAGATGAAAGTGAGATTTGTTTGAGAATAAATCCTCTGTGTAGAAGTGTTTTGTTCTGAAACCTGTTCTATTTTTAAAAGATTATTTTCCGGTGAATTATTATTAAAATGCAGAGGAAGTGCTCTATCAAAAGTAAGATATCTATATTCGTGTTTAAGCTTGCTGCGGATGATTCGACTGGCTATAAATTAAGTTTCAAATTTAAAGAGACTTGAGAGATACACATTATTAGACACTGCAGTATAAAAACTCTAAATTTGCAGACCCTAATAT
>VTPC01088751.1:0-13698 GCA_011009095.1 Ignelater luminosus
ACGTGCCGAGAACCTCTCCCCCGAGTTGATGGACATACGTCTTGACACCCCACTTATCTATAGATAAGTTCCCAACCACAGTCCTCCGCGAAACTACCGAGCAAAGTAGGCAGCGTCCTGGCGCCACGTTGCATTCGGGAGGTCCGGGACATCCCCGGGCCGACTGTTCTCACTAGGGTTTTTCCGTGGTTTTCCCTAGTGGTCAAGGCAAATGCCGGAACAGAAATTTCCACGGACCCACCACCAACACCGAACTAACGCGCCGCGTCACCACCCCTTCGCCTCCGATGTTACCACACCGAGGAACCGCCGCTGCACCACCACCCCACAACACCAAACTGCTGCTGCCGCTACACACAACTACCGCAGCCACACAATAAACACACACACACACACACACAGGATGAGCGCGAACCGAACCGTTCTCTAAGTCGCTGACGCCACAAAATTCCTCCCCTCATCAGGCTGAAGAAGCTCCACGAGGAGCTTAAAACGGCCTCCCGCCTTCGGCGGGAATTTAACGATTGACTTGACTTGACTTGACTTGACTTGGATTCAACATCTGAATATCAAATTACAAGATATCGATAAAGAAACAAAGAATTTAAATCAAGACAATTCAGGTTTCAATGTTGACACTTCAAAAGCTTTCAATTACATACTTTCAAAATACGAAACAATTTTCGAACAAAGAATCGGTCAGATCCACAACGTCAAATCGTCATTAAAATTAAGAGAAAATCAAAAAACCGATTGTGTATAAAGCTCGTGAAATTCCACATGCTTTAAAGAAGAAAATAGAAGAAGAACTAAAAATTTTAGAAGAACAAGGAATTATTTCAAAAGTAGTGGAAAGTGACTGGGCATCGCCGTTAGTTGTAATTTCAAAGCCTATCTGCATGTTCCTATGGGTGAAGAAAGTGCAAAAATTTAAACAATTATTACACACGAAGGAGCTTTCAAATTCAATCGTTTATCCTTTGGCATCAAAACTGTTCCAAGAGAATTTCACCGCATTATGGATCAAATGTTGGATGGTCTTCCTGGTGTAACTGCGTACTTCAATGATGTAATTGTTCATGGTTCGACATTACAAGAATGCTATAATAATCTTTGTAAATGCCTTGATCGACTAAAAGAATATAATTTACATTTAAATAAAAAGAAATGTCAATCTTTTAAGACCAAAATAAGTTTTTGAGTTATGTCATAAAAAGAAATAGAATTTTGAAAGATTTATCAAAAATTCAAACTATTATGGGTGCTCCAAGACCACAAAACCAGAATGAAGTCAAAATATTTTTAGGCATGGTAACATACTACGCCAGATTTATTCTAAATGTTTCAACAATTACATATCCAATTCGTCAGGAGTTGAAAAAAAATCGAAAATTCTATTGGTCATCTAATTGTGAATCAGCATTACAGAATCTTAAAGAAGAAATTTCAAGTGATAGAGTATTAACATCATTCAATCTAGAGCTTCCAGTTACAGTAGCCTGTGATGCTTTACCAACATGTATTTCTGGTATTTTATCACATATTATAAATGATGAAGAAAGACCTATTGCTTTTGCATCGAGATCGCTTTCAAAGGCTGAAATAAATTACAGTCTGTTGAATAGAGAAATAGCATTGAAGAAATTCTACTATTTCTTTTATGAACGACCATTTAAATTAATTACAGATAATCGTCCACTTACTCATATTTTTAACGAAAATTCGAAACTTCCAGCAATGGCTTCAACAAGACTGTTACGATATGCAGCCCCGCTTACAAATGTTCATGTACATTTTTTATCAAGAGCACCAATTCAAATACCAATTTCAACAACTGAACATAATGTTGAAAACGAAGTCGCGTTAATAACTAACAAAGTTATTTATCAAATTTAAAATAATGAATTAAACTATCAAATTTTGGCTGAAGAAATTACACGATATGAAGAACTTTCAAAACTCAAATCAGATTTGTTAAATGGAGGAATATACGATTTCAAATTTTGCCTCGAAAATGGTGTAATCCTCAAGGGTCAACGTGTGGTAATACCGAAGGCCCTACAAGATAGTGTGCTGAAAGAGCTCCACCATACACATAATGGCATCGTAAAAATGAAACAATTGACAAGAAAATACGTTTATTGGAAAAATATTGACCAAGATATTGAAGAATTAGTAAAGTCTTGTCCTGACTGTGCGTTAATTAAAAAAAATCCTGCAAAAGTACCTCTTTATTCTTGGGATGAACCAAATGAAGATTTCGAAAGAGTTCATATAGACTTTGCAGGACCTTACAAAAAACATCATTTCTTACTTCTAGTGGACGCAAAATCACGATGGGTAGAAGTTCGAATATTAAAAGACGCTCCTGCATCGGAATCAAAAATTCAATTGTTGCAAACAATATTTTGCATACATGGTTTACCGCAAATTAGGGTTTCGGACAATGCAACAATATTGAAGAGTGAAGTTTTTACGAAATTTTGCAAAGACAATGGCATTCAACAAAAATTTATAGCTCCTGGTCATTCTCAAACCAACGGAATAGCCAAAAAGAATATTCAAACAGAAATTGAAAGCAATGTCAAGTTCACATTAAACACGTCAACGAAAAGTTCAAGAAATTTTATTTAAATATCGTTCGACGACATTCGCAAATGGAAAATCACTTGCTGAGTTATACCTTCATAGAAAATTACGTATTAAATTAGACTTACTTATTCCTCCAAAAGAAAAAAAAAATCTTACTGATGTTTTTTAAACGTAGGGGGCAGAGTCCAAGCGAGTTGGTATCAGAACAACAGACCTTCTTGGAGACTTGGTATCATAATTGCGAAATTTGGTAAACTACATTATCTAGTTCGTTTAGATGGAAATAATTTTACTCTTAAAAGACACATCGATCAACTACGTTATACAAGAGCTTATGAAAATGAAAGAATCAGAGAAACCGTGGCTGAAACTCCGCCAGCAATATGTGTGAACAGATCTGAGGGACTGCAACAAAAAACTTAATAATAAGTTTTCAAATTAGGGCGGGAGATTGTTATATATAATTTGTTCTATCTGATTATTGTACTTTACTAAGCAACAGATAATAAAATAATTTTCAAGAGTTCAAAAAGCATTTTCGAACGACATAATAAAAACCCTAGTAAACAACAGAAAGAACAAAAAAGATACTCAAATAAAACTCGACAATAAAAAAACAAATTTACTTTAAACAAACAAAACAGAAAATTAAATTAATTTTCCTGATGTGTGAAAGATATCTGTATAAAACAAAACTACAAATAAACAGGTGTGGTAACAAGCTAAAGGAAAAAACAAATATCTTCCAAGAAACAAAACAAAGCTCACTTACCCTTGCTTGATTGAGGCTTATCACAAAACTCAGAAATCTTAGCATACAAGAAGTTTTCCCCCTATTATAGACTTCGTTGCGCAAAGCGAAGCTAAGATCTCTTTGAGACGAACTCGAGCCAATCAAAAATTCCGAATTTTAAAAGTTAAATTCTTAAATAAACAGCAAAAGATTTTCCTATTATTTAGCATAATGTAGCAATTTTCAATATTCAAGCAACTATTATTATCGGTATAATCAATCTGAGATTACAGTGAATAAATTTATAAAAGTGTTGTTAGTTATTACAATATTAGTTTTTAATTAATTTTTGCCCTATAACACAAAAAAGATGAAATCATGTGCAATAATTGCAATTTAGTTTAAATCAACCAATATTTAAAAATTCTTTTCATTGGATTTAAAGCAAATCTTTTTTAATGTTTAATTTCTTGCTTCGAGCAAAAATAGATAAAACTTATCGCAGAAAATGAAAAATTGTTTTTACTAGTTCGTTGATTATAACCTAGCAAATTATTTCATTTCCATAAAAGAATTGAAAATTGAAAAGTTTATTAAAATCTGATAATCAATTCCAATTGCAATTTTAAATACGAAGATGAAAAGTGCAATCAGCACGTACAAGCGATTGATATTGCTAATGGACGAAGGTGTCTTATTGAAGTTAGGTTCAGATAGAATTTATTAAAAAAAATTCAATATTGCTTTAAAGCATTATTTAGTAATAGCAAATAACTCAAAATCAAGCAGCTTGTGAATATAAATATGTACTAGGATTTAATCTCAAGCACTTTGTTAGTTGGGGCATTTATAAGGAGACTTTCTGATATGTCAAATTTTTTAAACAGTTGATTCCATCTTCATGTCTTTCAACTATTTACAGCAAGAATTCAAATTTTTCTAAGCTATAATAGATATCAATTAAGACTGACTAATGCAGAGTGTACTTTTTGAAATAATATACACTTAGTGTGAAGAAAGAGAAGCCCTCTTGTAACAAACTAAAGAGTTAATATATGAATTGTTTCTAATCTTCTAATAATAACTTCAAAAGCACAGCTGTCTGTAATCCTTTTTTTAATATAATAAAGTACTTTAAATTTATTTTAAAGTCATAAAACGTTCAAGTAATTTATTGTATGTATAAAAGCTTCTACAACATTAGTTTCACCATGTACTAGTTAAACATTTTCTTTTTCAGCAGTTCTCAAGTTCCACCTAGAACTCCGAGTAAGATGAGACAATCGCAACGATATTCGAGGAATCTTTAACATTAATAGGTTGTCTATATTCAGACCAAAGAAGCTCTAGTTGTATGCAGTATTTAATTATTAATTTATTCAACACCTGTAAGTGCTAACACCTATTTTAGTTTGTAATTATTCTTAAATAAAGGAACAACGTTTTGTTGGAAGTTAAAACGGAATTATATTTTGATTATCATTTACGTTTTATATCTTATAAATATTTCATAACTATCATTTGTGCAAACTTTGTAAAGTAGTGAAACCTTAAGAGCTTTTATTCATTATAGAATGAGTAAAAGTTCTTAAGGTTTCACTTGCATTTTAGATTGTTTATTGAAGTGAAAAGAAAACGGGAGTTTTTAATGGGAATTTACTTTTAATTTACTCAAGGCTAAATTGTGATGTTGCCCTAATAAGATTTATTGCAATAAAAGTTGGTCGAATGCCATAAAACATCTATTCTCCAGGGTATACTAAAAGCGCATAAAGCAGGAGCTACTGTAGTATACATTGCACTTGACGTTTTGCAAACCGCATGTTTTACACAATGCGAATACTCGGGATGAAGTGCAATAAATTAATAACGTAGCAAATGGCATGACCACAATATAAAGGGTAATTGCTGCTTCTGCAAATGCAACTAACGGAAAAAAGCAAACAAGGAAGAATAGCTATAATTCTAGAGTTGTATCTATTTGAGTGACGTATTATTTTTCAACACTGAAAAGAGCTTTTCTCCTTTGATGGTATGTCTTTGTGAATATGAAATATTACTTCATATATTTTTTACTATTTATCTATTACACTTGAATTACCTTCGAATATATTCTGTTTATTTTGCATGTAGTTTAAAACTTGAAAAGCATTCAAAAGATAAAGAAGGTAGTTTTGAAAACTGGCATGATTTTGACAGGAGTAACAAAGAGCATTCAATAAGTCAATGATTTTACTTTTTTGATGAATACATACATGTTAAAAACTAAAATTAATTAACCAGAAATTTTTTATTAGTATACAGTGTATTTTTATAAAATATACCAAACCTCTCATTCAAAAAAAAATTGTAGAGATTTCCGGTATACTTGCAAATACAACAAAAAATATAAATTTTATGGGTTACTTTATATCCACGCTATATTGGTTTTAGTGTCCGACCGAAACTGGTTTTTATGACCGAAACCGAAACCGAAACCGAAACTTCCTTACAAGGATCATGTTTTTAGGGAAAAATAAAGAAAACGTTATTATAATCAGTTAGTCTTTATTTTTATATTTTTTATCTGTAAATCACATAACTACACAGTCTTCGACATTTTCACTTATTGATAATCAGCATAACAACCCCTCATTTAAGAAAAAAATATTAATTGCGCCTCAAAAATACTTAAAATAGGTGAGGTGTTTATTTGAGTAGGTAGATTCTTCTTTTGAATATTAGTCATGGTTTTTTTAAATATTAAACAAAATTACTTATTTAAATTGTTACCTAATATCACAATAGGTATAGGTACTTAATATTTAAGTAATAAACAAAACAAAATAAATCACTTTTATCTTAAGAACAAATTAACTTCTTTTAAACTTAATTCGTCATTTTGTATGACACTTCAGAAAAAAACAATAATATAAAAAAGAAACAAAAGTTAAACGACTAAATTATAAACTAATCGTAATTCGTAATGATAAGAATGCAAAAAGGCAACCACTAGATACCAATAATGTCAAGTAGGTATCTGTAATCGTTATTTCTTATTAGTATTCATAATTAAACAATCTTATATTATAGGTAAGAAACAATAGTTTATCAACATTTTCGCCTCGCAGATTGCTCCTTCTGTCTGAATAAATTTGTCCAGCAGCACTGAATAATTGTTCACTGGAAACACTCGTCGGTGGAGCTGGCAAGAATTTGAGTGCCACCTTTCTCAAAGACAGAAATGGATTACAATCCCAGTAAGAATAAATATCTGCACTTCTCTGTAGCCTAGGCTCTGACAAGTGTGCTTGAATAGTGTGCTTAATTTGTAATAAACAATCACTGTTCTCCACACCTTTTGAGTTTTCTATTAAGTGACAAATAGATTTATCATGGGCGTCCCAAAGCCCTTCTCCTTTTTCTGAAGACGCTATTCTAGATGAACAAGATGGCTGTGGATCTCCAGAATGACAGTCTTCACTTATTGTATCGCTAACGTCGTCCGTGCACATCTTCAAATGGTTTTCTATTTCCAAAGTGGCAATGTCAACTTCATCAGAATTCAGATATGTACTTTTAAATCTTGGATCCAGTAATGTTGAAGTTATTAGAGCAAGATGTCCTTTGACGTATGCAAATCGTCGATTCATTGATTCATGCAACCGTGTTTTCATGTTTCTCATTATTTCGCTTTCATTTTCGTCCCTAGTTTGCAGCTTTCTATTTAACAGTGATATCAAAGGAATTGCAAGGGATATGCACGCGTTATCATATGACAGATCAAGTGTAGCTTCATAAAAAACCTTTAGTACCTCAGTAAGGCGAAAGAACGTCAATACGGCCATATTCCAAGCTGTCTAAATTTATGGCAGTTTTTTGTTCAAACAATCTTGCTAACATGTTGTAAGTACTGTTCCATCTAACTTCAATATCCTGAATTAATGAGTGTACTGGTAATCCGCATTGAATTTGACATTCAGTCAATTTTCTAGAAGCCTGCTCGCTTCGTTTGAAGTGCCCTACAATATGTCTGCAAGTTTTAATGACTTGTTCGTGTTTTTCCTCCGAAAACAATGCATCTTTTACTACCAACTGTAACGTGTGTGACATGCAGCCTAAAGATTCAAATTGACCCCGCATAGCGCTGACCGTATTTTGTGCATTGTCACGCAAAAGTAGAAATAGTTTATTGCCGATATTCCATTTGTCTATCATTTCTCGTAATTTTTCTTCAATGTACGATCCGGTGTGATCATTTTCGAGTACTTGAGCACCTAGTATAACTTTAAGGCGTTGAGGTCCAATAATAAAATGGCCAGTGAGACTTAAGAGTGAGCATGTTTTAGGAGGATTTGTCCATATATCACAAGTTTCACTGATCCACTCACATTTAGCAATCAAATCCTGTACTTTTTTTGTAACTTTTTCATAAGTTTGTGGCATTAAAGTGGTTCTAAAATATTTTTCTGATTTTAAATTGTACTTTTGGGGACCATGAGGATCTGTAAAAGTAAGTCTTTTGAATGCCTCACTTTCTACTAAAGAGTATGGAAGCATATCGACAAGTATTAAATCCATAATACCTTTATCAATTCTGCGTGATATTTCATGTTGATCTGGCCATTTTGACGACTTTGAAGCCTGAGTCTGCGCTATGTTAGGGATTGTGGTCTGCACCAGTTTGCTACCACTGCCACTGTCAATGGTGGTTACTGAGGTTTGTGAATCATATCGCTTTAATTTAGCTTCAGATTTGTGCTCGTCGATTTCCAACTGACGTTTTAGATATTGTTTATGTTCTGTTTCATGGAATTTAGACAAATGTAGCTTCAAACCGGAAATAGTTTGCCTTCTAGGCTCGGAACTTCCCAGTGAATATAATTTATTGCACTGTTTGCACTTAGCCTTAGATGAATCTGCTGAATTTTTTTCAAAAAATTGCCAAATGCTGTTTTTTAAAGACATTGTCTTTTCATTATCGATGATTGAAGAATACTACAACAAAAGAAAGATTCTCTATTAGGTGTAATCAGTAGATACTTAATGCATTTTACATTTAGGTAGGTATTTATATTCGTTGACTATTATAAATTTTATTGCATTTGATTTTAGTTTGGAGGTAGGTAATAAGGTTTTAAATCGAAAAACAGTAATGAAATATTAATCTTAATATACGGATCCTAGGTATCTATGTAATTACCTACTCATTTAATTATAAGTGTGTTAATTTTACAAAAAAAAACAATTAGCTACCTACGTAGGTAAGTATCTAACTGTACTTGCCACTTGGATACCTTGGTAATAAGTATTAAAATAAACTTTGAAACTTTGAATCCATAATATTATCACCACTAATAATGCACTATAGTTGACTATAGTAAGTACCAAGTACCTAACTAATGTTTGTTTAGGTAAGGAAGGTAGCATTAGCGAGAAGGTTAAATTAACCAAAAAAATATTTAGATAGTTAGGTTAAACTTGATTCTACTATAACCTATGTATTAGTTTGTTATAGTGAATTATTTTTTGACGTTTACTACCTACTCTTATGCTATATCACGTGATAAAACTTACCGAATTCAAAATAAATCACACGAAAACTCACATCAAACAAAACGAACTGCAAACACGAGCCAGGCACGACATGATTAGGCACGTAGGCGCGGCAAAATATCGTCGTCGCTTGGATGGAATTCAACGCGCCGAACATGACCGATCACAGCACGAGAACTCCCTAATGCAGTTTCGGTTTCGGTCGAAGTTTCGGCAGGTTTGCCGCCGAAACCGAAACTAAACCGAAACCCGTTTTTTTGACGAAACTCGACCGAAACCGAAACGAACTTTCGGTCGGACAGTAATTGGTTTACATTGAGTTGATGTTTGTCTTTGACGGTTTTTTTGAGAAAACAGTAACATTAACTTAAAACAAACAAACAAATATTGCAGTTATTTAAAAGTGGAACTCTACCTGGAAATGGGCTGTTAGACTTTTCTGTGATTTCTACTTATTCAAGAACCATACAAAAAATAAATTTAAGGCGGGTGAAGCCCATTTTTTGCAGCAAAGATTTTATAATTGTTCGTGTTTCTTTTTTTCTTAAATGTTCTTTAATAATAATTAATAGTTTTTTTATTTAATCACGTTTTCAATTGGGAAAATTTCAATAATTTAATTTTTCTCTACCTATTTGTTTTGAAATTTGTGAGAATGAGTTTATGTGTGTATAATCTGTACACATGTGTGATATGGGTGTGTGCCAACAACACATTTTGGAGGGAAGTTTATTGTTGTAAACTAAAAAATTGAACGATAAAAAGTTTTTGAGAAAAACGTTTCTGGTTTAGAGAAAATGGTCTTCCACCTTACAATGTTATTTTAAAATTTTATGTCAATTTAATAATTTTACGAACGTATTTGGTTATTTGTTAGTTTATTAAATCTTTAGTTAGAAGAATTTGCTAGCTTATCTTGCATAATGTTTATTTAAAACACATGTGTGGCTTCCTGGTGAAAATTTTTTATTATGTTTCAGTCGTGTATTTCTTGAAATTGTAACGGTCTTTTGTCGTTATCATCCCGTCACATGGTAAACCTCACGGTATATCATCAACCTTCTTTGTGAGACACCGTGTATATAGAAAAGTTTCTTTAACAACTTATTTCTTTGCTTTGCAACAAGATTCCAATTATTAAGATTGTGTATAAATACCCGATTCTTGCATTATTTTGCGATTGAATTAGTTTAATTCTTCCATGGAAAGGGTGATAATTTGCGGACCGGTAAACTCTTTCGAATTCTGGGGGGAACGCGGCATGCAGGCCGACAGGAAAAATCGAGTCGTGAGGAGTGCAAGTGCTTCCTGCACCTCTTTCTCTCGCTGGGGCGATTTCCACGTTGGAGAAATAGAAAAAAAAACCCTTTTATAAAGGGGTAAGTTAACTTCTTTTCCCGCATCCCTTGCGTCTTCGTAACTAATGGTTGTTCCTTGTCTGAAGTTTTTTCATAAGACCCCCACATCAGATTCTTCTGGTGTTAACAAATCTCGGTGGAAGCTCATCGATGATAATTGTAATTTTCAACGACCGTCTGATTGTCGATCTCGGATTGCTACCACGAGGGATGCTGGATTCCCAAGCTAGCATCTAACTAGTTTAATCATTTTACTGAAAGCCCCAAAAGTGGATAGGTTAATCACTTACGAAAACCCGACTTTTAAGAAATTTCAGGTTCCATCCGGTACCAATTTGTGCTTAGATTAATTCAGTTCAATTAATTTTTTTTTGTTAATTAAATCCTTGCTTAAAATTTAGAGTGACCCCTTCATGTTAATAAGGATCATAAACTTTTATTAAAACCCATTGCATTTTAATTTTTTTGTTTGGCCTGTAACTTCAAAAATTTTTTTCAACAATCATGATAGGTGTACTATTCGGATTTAAATTCAAGATTTTTTTTTGAACATTGTTTTCCAGGTGTATTTCACTTTCAGCAAGCAAATTTCGATCGCAAGCTGCTTCCTGCATCACTGTGGTAAGATTTATTTAATTACTTCAATGCGTATTCGAATCTTGCTTTAATTGTTTAACTTTTTTACTTAAATTTTATCGTACACCGAAATGATTCTTTTAGAAAATTTAATTCTTGTAATTTCAGATTAATACAAATAATTATTTTGTTATATCCCAAATGTTTATTGGCATTTCTTTGGGGTTTGAATTTCTCTCGTAGCGCTTGAACAGTTTGAGATTCTTTGCCTGGTGTACTTTATGATAACATTTATGTAAATTTTGTTTCGTTACCTTGGACTTATTTTGTCAATTTTTACGATTATTTCCTTATTTTTAAATGCTTTGAAAATTTGTTTATTTATTTAACAATTTTTGTCATTACTAACTAAAATTCAAGAATTCAATTAATTTTTCTTTGAAAGTCAAGATCCTTACATTTAATTTTTTGGTCATTATCTGTTGTTAAAGTGTTATAATAATTTCCTATTGCTAATTGGTTTAGCTTCAGGAGTAAAATTTTTTAATCCATGGAAACTTTTAGTTTTGGTTCTACTGAAATTGTCAATTTTAGCTTCATTTCTAAAGTAACAATTAAATTTTTGTATAAAACTTTTTTATTGTGGTTACTCAGATTTTATTTGTTAAATTTATTCAGAATTTCAATATACGTTGATGGTTAATTACTACCTGGTGTTTTATTCTAAGTATAATCTTTGCCGTCCCGCTCCCAAGTCTACCCACTTAAGTTCAGCTGGCCTAGGACCCAGAAATCCTAGAAGTTTCTTTATTTTTTTAGTAACGCAAGGTTTACGTTACAAAATTATGAGAGTTAGAAAATATGTCTAGAGTAAAGTTTGTTTTAACTACTGTGGAATAATTCATATATAATTATTATTTTATATGAGAATGCGCTACGCTTATATCGGGAAAGAGATTTAATACATCACTCATTCAAATAGGTTCTTTGTGTTTTGCAAGTTCAGTTGAAATATCGGATTATACTTTTTTCCTTGGTCTGCTACAAGTTTTAGCACAAAGGTAACAGTCCATTGTACATATAAATGGTTTGTCTACCTGTCTTTGTTCAATTCATGTCAAGTACAGTTGCGCCTAATGTGGTTTGGTTTGGGTATTAAGTTGGTTCGGGGCAAAACTAAAGAACGCGCCGGACAGAGGATTTCAGTCCAAACCAGAGAAATGGTTCACCTCGCGTATTTCCATTAGGGGCTGTTATTAAAGAATTACCGCATCGCAAGTTCATTGTTGTTGTATTGAATAGTTTATGGGAAACTCTTTCGAAGTTGTCCTTGAGTTATTACGATTATCTTTAGCGGATGTTTAAGAATTGTGCGAATGTTTAAACAAAAAATTCTTTCAACTATCGTTTTGTGGGTTAAGTTTTATTAACCAAAAACTTTGTTCAACGAAGTATTGGGATAGTGAAGATTGTGATAATTGAGAATACCAAACTCTTTCGTTAATGAAAATTCGTCGTTTAGTAATTATTCCGTCTTAAAGATTTAATTCATAGTAATAAATACTTGACGGTTTTGTAAAGTTGGGTATGAAAGTGTACAGTGTGGTCCAATTTCGATGGGACTGAATGAGTAACTTTCTTATTAGCACAGATAAATGAAAACGGATTTAGGTATTCGTGATCTCATTTTTCATGCTTATTTCACTATCATTGCCAGAAATAAGCTGCCATATTTTGTACTTTCCCTAGAAAGAAAAAGTGAAAAATGACCGATTTCTTTAATTTACTGTAACGCCTTTATCTTCAAAGCTAGAAAAAAATCATTTGAGTATTGTTGAGGCACTTTTTAACGTATAATCTAATGCCATCAGTCGTTGTTTTCTAGCTCTTCCCATAACTGCGCTGTAACTCAAAGTTGAATTTTTTAAATAAACCGAATCCTTCAACTCCTTTAATTTCAAAGTTACATTAAAATCATCTTAGCATTGTTGAGGCACCTTTTGACGTAGAATTTAATGCCTTTAGTCGTTTTTTCCAGTCCGTTTCATAAATGTGCCGTAACTCAAAGTTGGATTTTTAAATGGATCATTCAAGAAATTCAACTTTAGGTTACAGAGTAGTTATGGAAAGGACTAGAAAGAAGCGACTGACAGTATTGAATTCTACGTTAGAAAGTGCCTCAACAATGCTAAAATAATTTTTTTCTAGCTTCTAAAATAAAGGGGTTCCAGCAAATTGAAAAAATCTGCCATTTTTCACTTTTTCTGTCTCTCTAGAGAAAAATGAAAACTGCAGCTTATTTCCGGCAACGGTAATGAAATGAACATGAAAAAAGAAGTCACAAGTACCTAAGCCGTTTTTATTTATCTGCGCTAATAAGAATTTAATCCCATCGAAATTGGAACACGCTGTACACCGATGCTTTGGTACTTAAAGAATATTTTGTAAGTAAATGAAACACTTTCCTTGTGCGTTGCTTCATGAATGAAAGCATGCGAGGGTCATTGATCATCCCGCCAGCCGTTCAAATCAAGTAATTTGAGGAAAGAATCCTGTTAAATTGAGCCCAAACCTGGCGACGTCTTCTGCTCAAATTCTGTAACAACTGTTTATGTTATTGTACAGATAATGTAAACCAGATGCTTGGACCAGTGTATAGCGTGCTGAATAAGCCGTTTTCTTTTGTTTTTGAAGAAAACTTTAAATTGTATAATACGGCTTGGACTTCGATCATCCTGTGTAAGTTTGCAATGAAAGCTAGTTGAGCATACTGTTGTGAATTTGTTTGAGTAAAAGTACTATAATCAGGTTAGTATAATATTTCTTGGTAAGTTTGAAGAGAGCCCGAGTAGAGAGTGTTCGTTGCTATCAAAGCGTTTTATATAATTATGTGTAGTGTTTTTT
>VTPC01088754.1:0-12888 GCA_011009095.1 Ignelater luminosus
TTAATTTTGTTTCTTAATTATTGATTTTTCTATTATTTAATTCCTTTTTTTAGCGACCACAGTTTAACCTCTTGTGCATGACTGGTTGCATACATTCTAGGCGATTTGTAATTTGCGTTATTTTCGTTAGATGTAGCCACATTCGCTTTCAAATTTGAAATTTTGTCAGAAAAATCCTTTTTTGTCTCTTTTACGGCGTTTTCCCAAAAGACAAGAGGAGTGTGTAAATTGGTGTTTTTTAAATGAATATTTTTCTGCTGGGATTTTGCCTGAAATATGGTGTGACAGCACACTGCTATCTAAAATAACTATATTGCATGGTGCAATAAAAATTAAGTTTTTAAATGCAAGTCTATTAAAGAAATACCAGCCTTAATCATGGTCGTAGATAAATACCGTTTAAGAAGTGTTATAGAAAGAAAATGATAAGGTCATAGTGTCATCGTAACCTAAGCCTAAACGAGTCAAAATTTACAGACCCGGTCCGACTGGAGACAAACTTGTCACAGTTTTAAACAAAACTCTGCTACTTCTTGATAGGTCCGACAAGCCTGAGAGGTCCGAAAGTTCCCGAAGGGCCGAAAAGTTCAAAAGGCCCGACAGGTTCTACAGGTTCCAATAGCTTGACAAGACCAAACAGCTGGAGAGACTAGAACGGCTTGATTGACCGGATTGGCCCGATAGATCTTTAAACTGAAGCCCGATTCAACCTGAACTTGAAATTTGACCCGGGTCGCATAAAGGTACGACTAGAAGACCCAATCAGTTCAGGTTTCCAAACACAACTACGCATAACTTTGTTTTTACCGTGAACAGTTTGCTATTAATCTGAAAGAACGAGAAAAAGGAATCTAAGAAAGACATAAAAGGAAAAAGGTATAGTACACTTAAAAGCGATTGTAACTTAATTGTTAAATTGTTAACACAAATCAACTTGTATCACGTAAATTCTCCAATTTAATTATTAAACTAATAACTATTGTATTCAATTTAAATCTCTGCTTTCGCTTCAAGTACGACTATAAAAGTATCAGAAAAATGAAGTTTGTTATAAGAAGCAAGAAAGATACGACTTTAACAAAAAATTTGGATTAAAAATTTCCAAATAGGAAAACTATACACCTTTTATATAAAATAAAAGGTTGTTCTCACTAAAGGAGGTATGATAGTCAATGCTTGCACGAATTTTTCAAACTTTGTTGGGAAGACAATATTAATTTTTGTCTTTATTTATTGTTAAAAAATTTGCAATTACTCAAACCTACGCAGAAGGCATAATAAGGTTTTACCTTGTGCTCATACACATTACAGACTGACATGGGTTCTTAAACTAGAAAATATGACAAAGTCAAATGGGTATGCATAATTCGACAGAATGTGAACACATAAAAAAAAGTTCTCACTTTCTTTCTCTCTTGAGCTTCGAGTTGACGTTTTTCACTCGTACTGTTTAAGTTGGTTTCAAATCCGGATTTGTGATGAGATGCACTGTTGTGGAGACGATTACCTATCTATTCTAGTCAAACAGTAAAATCAGAGTTAAGCTTTTGAAGATATCCGAGCTTTTTTGTTAAAAAGTAAACTCCTAACTATGCTTTGGAATTCCTAAATGGGGAATTTTAATCCGTACAAATTTTGCAAAAATTGTTGCACTGCATTAATAAATTCGTGTAGCCACAGTCCCTTCGAACGGTTTTACACATATTCTTGTTAGAACTATCTGTTGTACGTTTGCTATCGTTCTAGCTGATCAAAAAAGCTTTAGTAATTGAACATTAAGAGAATCTAAAATACTTTAATTGCTTCTTGTAGGAAACCGACTATCTCTCCATATGGATGGATAAAGAATATCAAACTTAAGAAGTTAATTAAAATCTAACGTTTGAGTATCTAAAAGGATTGTTAAATCTTAAAAGCATAAAATGAGAGCAACTGTGAAGAAGTCTGGTTTGTAATGCTGCTGCTACTCAAACTTAGAATTTGTAAAAAGCTATTATGTGTCCTTTCCTTTTTTCTTTTGTCTTTGGCCTCTACCACTATCCACGTAGGCTTCTTAGAGTTATATCAGATCTTTGTAACAACATTAACAGTCTGTGGAGTGGTCCAGAAAAAGAAATTTTGTTAGGGCGATTTGCGAATTTTTTTATCCAGACATGATGTAAATGTATTTCTCAAATTTATCGATTCGCGAGGTTGAAATAAAACCTTCCTTTAATATTAATTCCGTGTGTACATATCTTATTCGTTGAAAACTACATCTTATCTTTCTTATCATATAAAATAAAAACTTCAAGTTAGCAGCCTTTGCGTTGTTCAATTTATGGACTTTGTTAAATTATTTTTCCCCGAATTCTATAAGAAAATGTTTTCTTCCCTTATTAAATGCAATGCATAAAACTGTTGCATAAAATCGCTTCTAGTTTTGAATTTATAAATACAAATACAACATTTCGAGATAGTTTCCTCTTTAGAAATTTATTCTTTTAAGGTTTTATGTTTGCTTGGATCATAAAACTGTCACCTTGCCTAGTTCAGGGTAAGATTTATTATCGCATTTGGTCAGTTAGTCAGCAGGGCAATACTCGCAACTCCTAACCTATTTTACCCCATCCTCTCGCTGTCTCCATTGGTGCGTTTTATATAACGAGCTCCTGAAGGCCAATGGAATGATTGACCAACTTCTTTGGGGGGTTGGAGAATTGACTCCGAACGATAGTTCAGAGAGAGCTTTGTTAAGTGTCGCGAAAGTAAGTCACGCGCACCCCGCGTTTACCTTGTGTGAAAAGTTTAGACTTGAGAAATTCACGAGTCCCGGGATTTTTTCAAGTGGTTGAGAAGCATGTATGAAACCTGAGTGTACACATCGTGAATGATTTCTGTCTTTGATAAATGTATCCTGACAATCCCTAAAATTTACCGGATGTGTCGCTTCCGTGTTAGTGGTTAAATGAACTTTCGTCTTATCGACGGATCTACCAAGCTAATCTTTTAATAATTTTATCTTTCCGTCTCTCTAATCGTTTCCCGTGCATTCCGAAGGTTCTCTGTGTTTAAACAGTTTTGTCAAATTTTTTGCGAGAATTGTACTACCTCGGATTTTAAAGGCGATAAATATTACATCGCCGTCAAACCTCTATATGTTCGAACCTGAAAAGCTTCTCGTATAGTGATCTAGATACGGAGATCAGCTGCAGGATCTTCCCCTTCGAAATTAGGTCAAGAACATTCTTCTGCGGCTGGCGCCCTCTCGATCCTGAATTTCTTTAAGATCTCGTACCTACACTACTGTCTACCGCCTGCACTAGGCCCTTCTCGCGCATGACTCGTCTCGAATCTTTAAGAGCTAGTTCAAAGTTGGCATACCTGTTAATATTATGTTATATATATATATATATACCGAAAGGGTCTTTAAACCCATAATTACACGTAACAATTTAACATCAAAAAGTTAGAGTTAAACCTGCTGAGGAGTATTAGACAACGAGCAACTCAGTTTAATAATATCCATGCACATAAACAGCTGCTGGATAAAACTGTTACTATACCATAAATTGATATCTTCAAGTCACTGTTTTATAATTCCGTATGTAGTCTCAATGCAAAACTCGTTTGATAATTCATGTAAATAAATTATATTTGCAATGCAGTTTTATTTATTATTTGAATTTATTTTGTCTGATATTTCTGCACTATGCGTGCTGCCAAGCAAGGCTAAAGAAATTGAATTAAAATGAAGCGTCGGCTGTCTCAATAAGACTAGCAAACTGAAAATGATAAATGTTCTTTGTACAGGATCGTTGCATTCTTCTAAGTAAATGGTATTATTTTAAATTACATTTTTGTTTAGAATTCCTGACTTTGTTGGTAAAAAGTTTTTTTAAAATCCTTGGACGAAACGCATTTTTGAATACTACAATTTCTATAGTTATAGAATTTAAGTAATACAATTCGACAAGTTGTGCAAAGACGTTTTCCTCTGAAGATCAAGTTTATCAAAACATATGCAAAGACTGCAAATTTATAAAAATAATTTATAATTGGGTCATAATAAGTTCATTTCTATAATTAATGCTTTCACGCTACAATTTCTGCCATTATTAGATTAAGAAATTGTGACCGTGTATGTTTATCTTACTAGAAAGAAATTTCTATATAATGTTTCTTTTTCAGTGTCAGTTGCAAAATAGTAGAAGTTGTTTTACAATCTAAAACTTTGTAAACATTCCAAAACATATCCACTGCAATTTAATTCCCTCTGAGGATCGATTTTCATATAATGTGAATTTGAAATAAAAGTGAAAAACTTTCCACAACAAAAACCACAGTTGTTTATCATACCTCGTATTCCGTTTATTACGTGTACTTTACCGAAGAACGTAATATAAATAAAACTTTTATTTATGGCAACCAGGCTGAAACGTAATAACAGGTTACATATAGATTTTCAAAACTTTCAATAAATCGTGTCAATGTCAGTCATTCTATTTTTAGCCTTCAAGTTTATTATTTTTTAAAATTTCAAGAACTGTTCCAATTCAAATTTATTATGGCCATTTAAAAAACGGAATAAGACTAATTAAGGAAAGCAGTAAAACTAAAACATTTTAAGGGTTAAACTTATAAAGTTAGATAGATCTAAAAGCTTTCTGAGCCCTGTCAGGTTCGACAAAGCGCCGATGTCTATTTATTTGACAGTCATCCAGGATGACGGATATCGTCGAGACGAGCGCACAGTTTGATTATCCTTGAAGTTTACCAGAAAACTGGTTAAAAGTTTATACTATAAGAAGGATGTAGTAGATAAAAGCGCGCAGAAAGTAAAATAACTAGAAGTGTTGTACTACGCGTAAAAGCATTATCGTTTGGAGTTTACCTTTATTAAAATTATTTAATTAAAAATTAATTTGGTCGATGTTATAAGAATTAATTAAATTATGTTTTTATCTTTTACAAAGAAAAAGAGAAGTTTCCCCATAACCCCTCGGTTATTGAAATGGAGAAACAGCTCGACGTGGAGTTTCGTTTATTGGATCCAAAGGAATTATAAAAATAAGAAAAAGGGAAGAAAAAGTTATTTATGGATCAAATTTTTCTGCTTTTAAAATTTTCGTTTTGTTTCTTTTAGAATAATTAATGTAAAAACTTTTGTTTGGAAAAAAACTGTTTATACTTGAATTTGAAATCTCTCGAGGATTTAAGGATGTTATAAATATTGGGAGCGCCTTTAAACGTAATTGCTTCCTTCATCATCTTATTTTCAAATACGACGTCGAGATTAGCACTCGGGAATATTAAAAATTTAGTGAAGACCTACTTGTTAACCGTAGTGGTAATTTTATTGCACAAGGATATTATTTAATATTCTACTTGAAGTGTATATATATATAAAAAAGGAAAAATGGCTGCAGGAGTAAGTGTTATATATACACATTTTATGCACACAATTTTCGGAGTTAAACTATAAATTTTTACAAGAGTCACTTGAAGATTTACTGTTAAACGTCACATAAATCCTCTGTTTCTAGTTTGTGTTTAACTTTGGAGACAGCATTAAAGGATTTCGACATCTGGGCTCTACTAGTTCGATTGAAGTTGACTTTTAACTTGATCACGGACCATAAATTACTTGCATTCATACGTTTTTTATCAGCGATATTTTCATGTTTATACGATTTCAATTAGAACTTTCAAATTAGAAAAAAAGATGGGAGGTTCCTTCTAAAGAGACTCGTTCTAATTTGTCTTTTGTGTTTTACAAACAATAAATCCATCAAGAAGACAATAAACTACGAAATCAAGGAGCTTAAGCGGTTCTAATTGTAAGATAATCCATGATAAATCGAACCACAACAGATTCATCAAGTGTGACAAAGGCAAGAACTTAATTGTTTCGAAATGTTGTCCTAGTCGTTGTTTGCTGGAATTCATTACAAGAGCTTTGGTTGTTGTTTGCGGAATAACTTATGGATTTAATTAAATTTAATGCTGCTTTAATTTACGTCATTACTTTAAAGCTGATTTAATTTCAAAGCGGTATTGCGTACTTTGAAAAATGTACTCAACTCCGCCATCTTGACATCTAACATGAAACTGCTTTGATGGATAACAGAAAAAAGGGGTTTACGTTGTATCGGAATTTTTTTTGAACTCGTCTGCTTTTGGAGATCATTAAAAGTTGGATTTACACTTTTTCTTTGGTATCTTATTTTCCTTCTCCAGAAAAAAAAAGGAATTAAAACTTTGCAAAAGAAATATACCTATATTATCATGTCAATAAAATATTTTGAAATCGCAGGATAGATACACACAAGAAAACGATTTCAAACAAAAATTGAAACTAATTCCAGGAATTTAATATAAATGTGAACCGATCACTGTTTATAAATCTCTTCTCTTATAAATTACTACCTACCTACAATGTTATAGGTATTGTAATATTGTGTAAGTTTTCCGTTAACAAAAATGTTTGTATAACTGTCTTTTTCCAGTTCTGAAATATCTTAGTATATTAATTTTTGTCAAGACATTCAAAAACTCTTTCTCAAATTTTTCATCGTCGTTTTTGAATTTATTACAGTCCTAGAATTTATTTCACATTCTTTTATTTTAATACTTTCCTTTAACGTAAGTCTGTTTCTGACATGTAGTAGCTTTTTTAATAATAAACAATTACTTAAAGACTCTGCCAGGCTTTTACTTCACTTTACTTTACCTTACACGACAATGTTTAACTCTCTTACAGAACTGTTTTCGTTTTTATTGAAAATTGGCGCCACTAAACCAAGTATTAGATGATGATTATAATTGTCAAAGTTGATTCCCGCCCAGGATGGTAGGTCGTTGATGGCTTCTATGCCTGCAGAGTGTGTAGTTACTGATTGGATGGTGACCGATAACATAATACCCATAGTTGCAGTTGAGCGAAGCCCTCAGAACATCATGTCCGGCAAGATGCGATCGTGGTGAGCCACCTATTTAGATGGTTCACTTTGGAGATTGTAAACCAACCAACTACGAGCGCCCGGAGACGTTTGGTAAACGAAATTTCAGAAAAGCAGGATCCAACGGCAATACTCCCGCTCTTGCCCAGGGCAAAAACGTCTATCTGTCAGAGCTACCTAAAAAAATTGTTTCTCCCTTAAAAATTTTACAAAATCGGCTCCAAGAATAATATTGTTGAAATGTGCCAAGCTTATACATTTTGAGTACAGCTACTAAATTGTAGCTTCTTTACGCTCTAAACTTCTTCGGTCTTTTTTAAATGAAACAAGATGCAAGATTGTCATTTTAACTCCCATTAGAAGCGATTTGGTTTGACAGTTAGAGAACGCAGTAAGCTATTTTTGCCGACAGTTTTGATTCAACCATGTCCTACTATTGAATCCAATTGTTTAGCAGAGCACGGCATTGACACCCCTCTTGAGTTTCTTCTTCTTCTTCTATTATGCGTTGGTAACCTGTTTTCCTTTAGGACTTCCTCTTCTTTGGGGTGCTTTTGACTAGTGTTGCAATCCAGCTCTGAGCCCACCGTTCCAAGTAGTCATTCCTAGGTCTCTTTTTCCTGTTGATCTACAATCATTTCGCTTTCTTCTTCAATTTTTCACAAATTTGATAAAATCGGCGTTTTTGCGTTTGCGTCTATTTTTATTTCTGACTTATTGTTTAGCCATGTTTTTCCAGTTATTGCTCTAAACGTCTCCTGCCACTTTTGTTTGACACAACCATGTCATACTCTTGTAGCAAATTCCCGTAAAAGTCTTTAAGGTTGTCTCTTGTGTCATTATCTACGTATCATAATATTCTCTTCTTCTTTCTCATTTTATAACTTGTGAGTTCTTTCACACTTTCAATTATTTTGCCCATTATTATATTAAACAATACTGGACTCAATGAACTGCTTTGTTTTCATCGAATTATACACTCACTTTTTGTTAAAAAATTGGTCCCCTACTTGTCATTTTGTTTACATATTTTTTTGGCTAAGACAGAGTCGTCAAAGCCGATCAAATGGTTTTATTAAGGCTGATGTGTTGAGTTCGATCGCATGACGTACGAAAAGTATGTATATCTGTAGTGGAGGTCCTCAAGTGAAAACCGTGCTGTTTATTACTTACCTGAAAGCCTCAGGGTTATTGTTTCTCTGTTCTGTGTTGAATAAAGGCATTGGTACACAGGTTCTCCATTGTTTGAAGTGTCTTGCCGCAATCAAACATTTTTCGCTAGTGGAGGTCCTCAAGTGAAAACTTTGCTGTTTATTATTTACCTGCAAACCTCAGGGTTGTTGTTTCTCTGTTCTGTATTGAATAAAGGCATCGTTACAGAAGTTCTTCATTTTTGAAGTTTGTTGCCGAAGTCAAAAATGTTTTGCTAGTCAATTCATAATTTTATTTTCCAGTTTCACAATTGCTGTTTTTATGTCATCTAGAGGTTTATTTCGACTTCGGTCATTGGTTCCTTTTAATCTTATTGCTGATGTATTTTTTTCCATACAAAATTTAAAAGTACTCTTCCCACTGTTGATTTATTATTGCATTTATATTGAGTATCTAGTTGACTTTTGCCATTCAATGTATTAACCTTCCTCAAGCCTCTTCTGTTAATAATGTGAAAGAGTTATTTTTTCCTTTCAAATGAGACATATTGCAATCGACACAGATTTGTTCAAACTGATTTACATATTACGAGTTCTTTTTGCAATTTTCACTTACAATTGGTTAGGTTTGGAGAAAACAGCATAGCAGGCGCTATGTTTGGAGATTCTCCGCCATATTTGTAAACTAACCCAAGTTGAATCTCGTTCTATAGGCGCGGCTCTAAGTTAGGCAGGTTGGGAGTTTTTGAAAGATCCCAAAACACTGTTCGTTCCTATAGCGATCCTGTATATGAACACCATCAAAACATGGCAGCGAGAAGAAGTAAGAGGATGTCACACCTAATAGGTTACAGCTGAACTCCGCGATCTGTAAATATCCAAAGACTGACTTATATGAGAATTACATGAACTATACGGATAACTCCTACAACCGTAATCGGGACTGGCTGGGGCTACTACCTTTTAATTGAGAAAAGGTAGAGATTTGGAGTGCTCATTCTGGAATTAGAGGAAGTTATACTTAATAAGACAAACGAGGATTGTAAGTAAATGAAGCAGGCAGTCCCTATTTCTACATTATAAGACAATTAACAAAGAAGACTGACTAAATCTTGGAACAAATTGTTCTGTTAAAACGGATAGGATAAGAATGTACAACAGTTGCATAGATGAAATAGGTGCGTAAGTATGTTTCTGTTAGGGTAGTTTCCAAATCTCCTGACATGCAAAATGCGCAAAAGACGGAGCTTACTGTTTAAGAAAGAGAAAGAAGATTGTAAAAATCATGCATTTCCAAAAACATTCACCCTTTTTGTTAGTGGATATTTTAGGTTAGGTTCAAGGTTGTTTCGAAGAAGAATAAAATTGTTTAAAATTATCAATGAATGGCAAAGACTCTGGACCGCTAACAAACAAAAGGCAAACAACTTTACAACTGAACGCACCAACAGCTCAGACAAGAACAACGCATAACGAATAGCAACGTTTTTAGCTTGAACTGTAAGGCCGTCCGCGTCCGGCTAAAATTTGTATTCTGCGCATCGAAAGTCGCATGCCACAACATTTGGAAACTACTCTACAAAACATATGTCTAGTATTCTAAGAAGAACTGTACGCATCTTAGTTGTACATAGTTAACATAAGAAAAAACAAAAACAAAAAAACAGATCCTGCCTTTCTTTATTCAAAAAAGCAGTCATGCCATGGGAGAGTTTTCTAGAAATAATAGTGTAGAAGCTAGTTTGGATTTCAAGTCACAGCTCAATTGGAATTTCGACAAACTAGGAGCTTCATTTAGACTAATCAGACAGTAATTTCCATACAAATTAAATCAAGATTTGAAAACTAACGATTCTTTATTAAATTTTGAAATTAGTTTGTTTTTGATCAATCAAACTTTATAAACTTTTTCCTTTCATTACGCTAAGTGTTTCTGATTTTATTATTATAAAAGAAGACTTAACCATGAAAGTAATTCCTTGAATGAAAACAGACATTTTATTAAATTTATATTCATATTAGTTGTTTTCTTGAGCTTTTAGAAAAATAACATCACAGTTATAAAACAGTTATAAATTTCCTCCTGTTAAAACATTCATTATGATCATAATAATAATATAGATAATAAGTAAGTAGTAAGTCAAGAAATACGTTTTCAATTCGTCCAAAACATTATAATTGCAAAACCGACTGAAATTTATTTATTCAATGCAAGCTCCTTTTCAAAAACAAATGAAAGAAAAATATACCCCTTTTGGTATTTCCTCAACTTGTCCGTTTTTTAGAGTCAATAACTAAACTAAAAGTGAGTCTGGCCTTTGACAGGTGAGAGCCCTCAATCTGATTGATGTCCAAAGGGTAGCACAATCGACAGATTGCCTCCCCGATCCATGTTTCCGGTACGGCGGGGAAGGGCAATGCAATTACTAACGATTGCTGTAGCTGCCGGTGCGAAATTGAGTAATGTTTGCATTTTACATTACAGGCAATTTGATTACCTTGTTTTTTCGGGATTCTCTATCTTAATAACGCATCTCAGTTTTGTTTCTGTTTGTGAGCGTTCGGGTGTGTGTTTGTATTTAATTTTGTACCCGTTTGTAAACAACAATCGTGATGTAGGTATGTAGGTGAAAACAAGAGTGACATTAAAAACGCTGTATTACTTCAAACAAAATATTTTTGTAAGTATTGTCTAAAACAATTCCAATTTCAAAGACAAACATTTCCATACATTTTTTAGTCAATCAGAATTTTTTTATCTTCATTAGGTAATTAGATTACTTTATATCAGACTTTCTTAGGAAATCAGTCCTATCAATCATGAAAACGAGAGGTGCGATGGATTTCTCAAAGAGATTCCTATGCAGTTGGCGATTTTTCTTAGTGCACATCAAAGTAACCTTTATTTGTGTTTTTAGAGTCCACAGTTTGAACCCAAAACGAATAGATTTTCCCCTACTAAACTGTTGCATTCACGTTTTCTATAATATTTTATTACTGATTCATGAAAGTCTAACATTTCTTCCGATTCCATAAAAGGGCATCGCTTGTACATTTTATCGAAAAGGTCAATTTTGGTATTGTCAGAATAGTGTACGCACGTCAAAACATTTTTAAACTATTGGACCAGCATTCGATTTTAAAGTATTTCTTTTTGTGCTGTACAGCCTGTTCTTTCACTTAGACCCACTTTAGCTTCGTCTTCGAATTTTTCGATTCCATCATCCCGAACTACTACAATTCGATACATTGTTGGATAGTACTATTTCCACGTTCCAACGAAGCTGACGACCGCTAAAGTTATTCAGTATTCTTCCATTATCTCTCCGTCTTTGTCTGTAAAAAGGTTAGATTCATGAGGTTCTATAAAAATCTGAAATAGGTTGTCGGGACATGCTTTTTAAGACTTCTTGAAGAGTTTCATCTTGACTGTCGCAAAAAAGATTATTACAAACTCGCTGACTGATTTGGCTCTTTATGGCAGAAACTATAACGTCACCAATTCACATGCTAGTGATGCATTTTGACAAACTCAGCGTTGCTGATTTGAGAAGAATTATTTCGTTTTAGTCAACTATGATGTATAAACGAGATTATAACGAAATAAGCTAATAACCATACTTACGTAGTTACTCAAATCGAATGCCGTAATCCATCTTTTTTTACAATTGCTCCAATATTAGCAATGAGAAAAATATTGCGCAGAAAAAACCACTACTGTATTCGATAAAAACTGAATATGCTTAATGCATAGGTAGCACCATATTCTGATTTAACGTAAGTTATACACACAAGATACACACCAACGGAAATGTTTTATTTACACCAAAGAGCTAATACGTATACCAAGGTAGATCTTATATGCCAGGATATAATATGTATCAGTTGGAGTGCTCCACATCTGCTGTTATACGGAGGTGTGGAGGAGAGAGAGAGAGAGAGAGAGAGAGAGAGCAAGAGCGGGTTTTGCTTGTTTAATAAACAGAAAAAGAATAACACAAATTCGGAAATGGGAATGCGCAAACGAAAGAATTCTATTACTAGAGATCGACCAAGAGATGGCAATAGAAACTATAATTATTGTGTATAGACCAGATGATAATGAGAAATAACAAATAATAGATAACTTTTGGAAAACATTGCAAAAATTGTGGAGAATAGAAAAGGAAAACTGTTTTTAATAGAAGACTCAAACACCAGAGTTGGAAATGAGGCAAAAATATCGAATGAAGTAATAAGCAAAAACGGCGAAGAAAAACTGAATAATAATAGAACGAGACCTTTCGGATTCTGCTGAGATAATGAGCTGGTAACATGAAACGCCATGCCTCAACATAAAATCATTCAAAAGTACACAAGAGATGTTGCTAGTAGAGACGAAAAGTCAATATTAGATTTTATAATAACCTAAAAAAATGCAAAGAACATTATAGATTCTAGAATCAAAAGGAGCTTTGAAATTGCTAGCAACCATTACTTATTGGAGCAATAAGCAATGGGAAATACAGATAACAAGAGAAGCAAAGCCTAAAAAGATAAAGAAGAAATATATCAATACGTATAAATTAAAAGATATAAATGTAAGAGAGCAATACCAAAAATTCATTGCACAGGTACTAGAGAGCCAAAGAGAAGAAAACCAAGTTATAAACGAAAGCTAGAGAATTTTTAAGAATGTGATCCAGAAAGCGGTCAAAAGATCTCGTGGGTGCCTAAGAACAGGCAATAATAAAAAGAAAACAGCATGGCGAAATAAAGAAATTTAGAAATTAGTACAAGAGAAGAAAAGAGAATGG
>VTPC01088762.1:367-14401 GCA_011009095.1 Ignelater luminosus
TCGTTTGTTTTGGATGATTCCTGTAGATTGTTTGACTGATCACGTTGAAATTGTGATCGGAGAGCTGCAATCTCACTATTTAACTGTTGTAGTTGTTGATTTAATTGTTGATTAATCGTTCTTAATTCATTTTTTTTGTAGCATAAGTGTGTTTGGATCAAAATAATTTACTGGGATTCCAGACTGCATGCTGGTGTTTTGTGGGTTCATTTTATAGCGCGTTTATTGTTTTTATCACTTAAACGGTCACTGAACTCGTCACATACTCGTTATCAGACAACGCAGAGAGCGGCGGACACGTCCGTACGCTTCGAAAGTCAAGTGAGTACTTCAAATCTTGTATCCTATTTTATTGACAATGTCGTTTAATTTTTTTCAAAGATCATGTTTTGCACCAGTTTTTGACACTGAGAAACTTAATTTGCCAAAGATTGACAGCGGTATAGTACCGACGCACGTTGGTCGGAAACGGAAAATGGAAATTATTTTATTTATTTATCTGTTTTATCGACAAAATTTAAAAAAATTCCTATCTGAATTCGTACATTGCTTCTCTTTGTTGGTCTGTTGCCATGTTCCCGTAACTTTACAGGACATGTTATATATGAAATCAACTTAGAATGCTTTCCTGATTACAGATACATAGTCGGTATTTCGATATCTCGAATACTTTTCGAGATAATTGAGATGGAATTTCTTTCCTTATTTATTTTTGTCTTCCTGCTATTTGTTGTATATTTTTAAGACGAACATTATGTCATTTTTCTGAACTATTACACTGCACAAAGTATCAAACATAATATTCATACTGACACCATTTTTAATTGTTCTTCAATAAAAAAGTGACTGAGTTTAAATTTGTTAAAAAGACTCGTGTTCGCTTTTATTGCGGGTGCAGTTCAAACATGGCAAGCTGATTTTTGAGTAAATTTGTAACTTAGTCGTTTTCAACGAACTCCAAAGAAGTCCTTACTGAATTTGCGAAGTCTGTCTGTCCGCAATTTTTTTAATTTTGAAATTTTGACTTTAAATTTGGATTCTACATCAAAAACTAAAAACAATGTGCTGTCTTCGTTTTTTTTGGCCGCCGAAATTTGAAAAATTTTTAAAAATTATTTTTTACTTTAGAATCGTATTTTACATAAAAAATAAGAAAAACTTATGCTTTTATCTTTTTGATATCACCTTGGAAACATGGTCAAAATAGCCGCCAAAGTTTGAAAAAAGTAACAAAATTGCATTTGTTGTGGTTATGCTTTGCATTCCCAGATGTTTTATTCTAAAATTAGCTCACCGATACCAAAGTATCGGGCTTCAAGTTTGACTAATAAAGTTTATTTTTGAACATTTGGTCAGTGGCGTACCTACAGGAAAGCGGGGGCCGGGCGGGAGCGGTCCGATTCGAACCTCATTTAGCACTTACAAATAACTATTGTTGTTTATACTTTTACTATTTTCTCGAAAAAAAAACGAATGCAGCCACATTAACTACAAGTTTAAGACTCGAAAAGCATAATAAATTGAATACATGCAGAATACTTGAACAATAGATAAATTTAAATGTATTTCTGCTTGTTTTTTTTATCGATTACTAAAAGACCCGCACATTTCCGCAGCTGATTTTTACTCCCTTAAAAAATATATACTTTTTCTCATATTACAACATAAATTCACATGGGACTACAGAGGATAACATTTTCAAATTTCAAGATGAATAAAGAAAACTCGAACATTGTTCAGCTAACTATGAACATTGAATTCTTCACTGAAATCATACTAAAAAACTGCAGTAACTATGACATTGCATCGTGCTTAAAAGTCTATTTCGTGAGTATAGTAGACAATTTTGACGCTTTTTTAATTCAGCGAGATACACACCTTCAAAGCAATTGTTTAAAATTTGGCTTAGTATGTATGCTGTAAAAGCACTATCTTTCAAGTAATATTTATAACACAATGTATTGTAATATGCATAAATTAATTACAAATACTAATTTTTGAATGTTTAGTTGTAAATATAAATATATTTAAATTTCATTCTGCTTAGATTCATTTTTTAGAATTTTGGCCGCTTTTTACTGGTTTCCGACCACAGCGCGACGTTTGACAGGGTATTTAAAATGCTGAAAGTGGTGATGCTGAAAGTTTTAGTTTGTAAAAATAAATAAAATTTATTATAGAAGATAACAATCAAAAATTACAACTTCTAAATACATCATAATACTAATAACCCTATAGAGAAAACTTAAGAAAAGGTATATGTTACTTAAGTATTTTATTCTAAAGAACTTTTATTCTAAAAAATGATACACAAACATCTGAAAATTATAAGTTAATATTATTCTTCCAATAATATCTACCTACGAAAACCTTAGAAGAATTTTCAATAATGTTGGTAATAACTGGTTCACTTCTAAATCTAGTACTTCCGACATCAGAAATCTTAGATACATAACACACATTAATAACATCGGGAAACACAAATACATTACGACTTTCTCGATAATTACGCATGCACTTTAACTGTATTTTATGGTCAAAAATATGCTCCACTTGTGCTACAAACTTCTTAACAGGTTCCGTTTTAGTATCTTTATTATAGACAAACTGAAGAATAGCATTGATTATTTCAGTGTTTGTGTCCCATTTAAGATGTTCTACATCTGAGTCATTATTGGTGTCGGACTCAGAATCTTCATCGAAATCTTGTTTTATGTCCCAATCATGTCTTTCTCCTTCTGATTCTAATAGCATGTCAATTGACGAACTACAAGACTCTTCACTGTCTTCATAACTTATTCGTTTTCGTTTAGTCTTTTGTTCTACCTCTTTCACTCTCTTCTTTTCTTCCCGTTTGGCTTTTCTTCCTTTTTTGCTTTTTTTTCTTTCTTTGTCCTCTTGCTTCTTTTGATAATACTTCAGACGTTGCTACAGAAGGTATTTTATCTTTGGTTCTTGTACGTGTTTTTGGAGTAATTTGTCTAGGCCAAAACAAAGCCGATTTGAAAAGCGAAGAAATTGAAGGGCTAGTATTTGTTTTGGGCGGCTTTTCGGCAGGTTTTACTACTATATCCTGTATCACAACGGCCTTGTTTGATGGTCCTGGTGTAACCGAAGGTGTGCTTTATTCGGCAATTATTTTATTGGTCGATTTTACCCTAACATCCGTGTCAGAAGTTTGAGTTTCATCGTGGTTATGGTTTATCTTGTTTTGTACATTAACATATTCATCTGGCTGATTTACTGGTTTCGATAAAGAATCTGATAAATTATCTCTTTATGTAAATTTATCTCATTGTGAACCTTTTTCCATAAGTGGAACAACGAAGTGTCATGTACATCGCCTTGCCATGAATCTCCAGTTTCCAACTTAAATAATTGTATTTTGTCTTTGCCAATTCCATCTTCAAAAAATGAAGGTTTTCTTGTGTACAATGCTTTTTAGAATAAACTAATACACTGTTTTCTTTATCTTTGTTATGTTCACTTTTAAAATATTTTTTATATGGTGTGGCATTTTCATCTAATGGACACAAACTGCAGATCTTAAAACTCTCATGAATCGTCTCAGATTTTATAGCTTGATCTAAAACAGTTGCTAATAGGGGCGAAAAATTTTCTTTTTTTTCTTTTTTTATTTTTGCACCATCTTTTTCCATTTTGTACCTTTGTACACCTTTTTTCCAGCCACTTTTCAGTGGATGGAATACAGCAACATTAAGTGGTCGGAGGATATGTGTTGCATTAGGATATAACGCCACTAGCTGAATTTGGTTATTCACATAAAATTCGCTAAGTTCCATCGTTAAATGGGAACTACGGCCGTCGACAAAACAGATTGAAGGTAAAGGTATATTATTCCGAAGCAACTAGGAGTGAAAAATGTTTGCCACAAACTCATAAAAACTTTGACTGGTCATCTAACTATAGTCGGATTTTCCGATCGCTCATCCTTTTGGCATTAAACTTGTGATCTGAGACGGAATTCGTTCGTAATTGATCATAACCATTGGTGGCAATATTGTACCAGCTGCATTCGCAGTGATTAAGCAGGTTAAACACTCCTTATCGTCATTTGAAATAAAATTGTAAGCGGTTTTGTCACGCTTTCTTATACGACATTTAATCCCTTTTGGTGCTAAGAAAAGTGCCGTTTCATCGGCATTATAAATACGTCTGAAGGTAAGTTGGTTTTGTTTCGGGTTATATTGATTGGTTCTGATGGGATCAAATTCTATTTAGCTTCAATTTACACCTAGAAAGTGCGGAAAATTATGTGAACTTAGAACGACCATCGTTCTTTGATATAAATTCTCTGGATTTTAAAACACCTCTACTTCAGCATTGCTTCACTCTTCAATTTCACCATAAAAGTTTTGAGAATTCACACGCTTCCCTAAAAACATCATCTGTACTTTTTTTTTCCGATGAGCCTATTAATTATTTTTGGTGTTTAATTGTATATATAACTTACTTATCCCACGCTCAAGGCCACCCTCAAACTAGCCAGCCTAATATCAAAAGCGTTTAGTTTAAATTTAATATTTTGTAATGCAAGGTTACGTTACTCATTATGCCGCGCTGAGTCCCAAAGGACTCTTTTGTCTAAGATCCGCCGTGGGCGGCATCTACGAACTCTCTTTTCATATAGTCACTTAATGTTGGCATTGGTGTACTTCTCGTTGTAAAAGAGTTTTTAATTATCGCAACCCATCGTGAATTCTTCAATGCTTAGCGTGGGAACTTACGACGATGTGTAGATATCCAGTACAGGTTTTCTCTGAATGAATTTTGTCACAACGATTTCCAAATGATTTCATGCCTTAATTCTCTGTTGTTCAGGATGACTATCATTTATCGCTGATTTTATTATGAGCCAATTTCGTTAAGCTTGTCACGAATTATACTATCGTGACCTGTCTGTTTTTGAAAAACAGATCGGTAAGTAGTTAGCAGCAATCTTGGACAGGTAGGAACAAAAAGCCAAGTAGTCAAATTTAGACACACCTGGCTAAATTACCGTAAGGCATTCTTCTAAGTAATCTAATAATTAACTTCTTCTTGAAATTAGAGTTTACGTGCAAGGATGAAGTGAATCAGAAGATTTGAATCCTGAATCTAATCTGTGTAAGTGAAAGATTGTTTTTGGATAATGTACTATGTCGTAATGACAACTTAAATTATTTGTGCAGGCTAGTTTTTACGATCTGTTATTACTCTTTATAAAAAGGTTACGGGAGTTTCAAAATGTGTCTAATGCAGTTAAACTCAATTTAGTTTTCTAATGAATAATGATCAAGAGTAGAAGATGCTATTAATTATGCCAGTATGCTATTATTAACTATCTATTAAGGATTCTATAATTTACAACATGTGATCTTTACAACAAACTAAGATTAGCAGATACTACGTGCATAAAATACTCAAGTATTTTGTGCTGTCCAGTAAATCAGTTGCGACGTCTCATTTTCTTCGATATAATAGTAGAAGGAGAAGTTAATAAATTTCTAATCGTAGAATTCTACCATATATTGTTCTTTTATTATCCAATATGAAATAATAAATATCAGTTCGGTTTTATACGGCCAAAGGTTGGCTAACTTAGACTACTCTGCTCTATATGTGTCTTGACGATTGATTTTCATTGTGACCGAATTATACTTTAGTATAGAGTTAAATCTAAATTGTGATACTACGATAGGATGAAATGCGGCTCAATGTTTATCTCCTGTTTATAAAACATCTTAACCTCTGAAGTATTATCATTATGCATATCATTTAAATGCAACAAAACTACATAAAAGTTTGATTTTATTACAACAGTAATTCAATAACATAAATTACACAAATTCTATTAATACCTATCAAACAAGATATCGTTTTGATCTAAAAAAAAATAAATACATAAGAATAAGGTAGAATATTATAAAAAAATCCGGATGCCACTCGTTATAACTGTAAAATCCTAACAGAAAAAATTTTAAGGATACGCTTCTGCAGGAAAAATGCAATAAAATGATGGCATAAAATTTAAGAGATGTTATAAGTATAGGTATCATCTAATTTAAGCACGTGTAAGTTCGCGTGTTGATGATTCTAAATTCTATTTTTTTATTTTAATAATTATCTGAAATCAAATACAGCGAAGTACTAATGCTTCCGGGACCTCTAATCAATTAAAATTAAAAAATGTTTCAACAACAAATTGATATTAGCAGGTGTTGAAGGATTTTTCTAGTCCAATAATTTTATACCGTATTATTATTATTATTATTATTATTTTTTTCCTATTATCAGCAACCATATTGTTTGTTACTTGTTAAGTAATTGAATCCGAGAATGAAATTTCGTAACAAAAATCAATTGTTTAAATTCGTACAGCAATAATAATTCGCAGCTGCGTTTTATTATTTAAAAAAATGAATTGAAAATTTACGTAACATAATTGTTTGATGTTATCTAACACGAGAGCTTGAAATTGAGTTTGATATGATCGCATTGTTATCAGTTTCTTAAATTCTTTAAGAGTTATTTTAGGTCAATTAGAAAATAGCAGCTTAAAGCAGAAAGAGAATTATCAACTGTAATTATTTATTATCGTTGAGTTTCTGCTGTCATGTTACTTACCTATAAAATAATCTTGTGTACGTTCTAGTCTGCAAACCGAAGTTGATAAATGACACTTTAATAAATGAATTGTACAAGAAAATTCTCGTTGCTAAATTTAGTAAATTTGTAATAGGGAAGTGATAGTTGATTTTGAGTTTTTATTTAATTATGACGTGTGTTCGGTGGTCAACTTAGAACATATTTAATTAAAAAATGCATGAGTTTTTATTTTTATCAAAGTAATTAAATTGCAAGATAAAAATATAATTTAAATTAATACAGAAAGGAAAAACGTAGAAGCGACTTGTAATTTTTTTAAAAGCGAGTTTCTAAATCTTACCACATACTACTAAAAGCTCTTTTAATTAAATAATCTTGTATAAGTACTGCCGGGCTGTTATTTTATTTTAATCGGTTTAGTGACATTTACTCGAGCCTATATAGCAAAACAATCCTCCATAAATTGCAGTACTAAAATTCCACGTTCATTATAAAATTATATGTATGAACTAGTTGCTTATTTAGCAATTATAGAACCACTTATAATGGGTAGGATTTATGTTAATGTTTTAATTCATGAAAACAATATTGCTGTTAATTACGCCTTTTTTTGCTACAAACTAACGTAACTATAATTACAAAGTATTTGTTTACTTTCATTTATAGTTACAGGGTGTAGTATGTAGATGTATAAAAAATGTTGCGGCAGATTCTTTCTGTTGTTCAAGTTAGGTTGAGTCATTTAGTTGGGTCATTTCATTACAATGATACAGAATAATTTGCTAACAAAAAATCCAACTAAAGTGAACATTGAATATAAGGAATAAAGTTAAAAAATTTAAGATAAATGTAGAGATAGTAAGAGTCTTTTAAAACTGCAACATTTCTAACAGATCTTAGACTTTAACTAACGAAAAGCTTACCATCCACAATCTGTTAGATATCCACTTCCCTAGATCATCTAATATACAATTGCCCAAAATTTCTAGGCCAAACTACCAAGGACAGGTATAATTTAATTGAAACGAACAACTGGTGTACCAATTGTTTGGGATCAAAACATACTGCCCATAATTGTTTTTCCCGTGGTATTTGCAAGAAGTGCTCACGTAAACACCACTCTCTTTTGCATTTTGAATTTGGCCTTTCAGTCTCTATTGTTCCCCATACTCTTTCTACTTTGAACCAATATATTGGGTGTTATTCAGTAAACTTGTTGTCAAACGTTAAAGGCACAGTTTTGTTGTCTACAGCCATTGTTGATGTCTTGGATTCTCGAGGCATCTATCAACTTGTTCGCGTATTGTTGGATAGTGCTAGTCAATGTCATTCTATTACAGCCAGATGCTGCAAAAAATTGGGATTTGAATGTTTTTCGCTATCTTTAGATATTCGTGGTGTTGGTCAGCTCAGTTCCCGCGCATCTCAAGGTGTCGCGTGTTCTATCAAACCCCGAAATTCTTTAGAACTAATTTGCAACTTAGATCTAGTTGTACTACCTTGACAGATTCATTAAGTTCTCCAATTTAAAATTAGCCGATGATCAATTTAATCTTTCTCAACCAGTGGATATGCTTCTGGATGCAGATGTAATTGCACACATTTTAAAAGGCAGCCTCACTCCATTTCTTTGGACGAACCAGTCGCTCTAGATACTATATTTGGATGGGTCATAATGGGAAAAGTGAGTTCCAGTCCTACTGTCTCGGATACCTACCTGCTTATTAGTTGCAGGATTTTCTCTAGAAGACGCCGTCTGAAGACTTTGGGAACTTTACCAAATACCCACTTCTCGTTCTATTTCCCCTGAAGATACATTAGCGAAAGAAAGTTTTCAAAGCTCTGTTTATCGAGCTGATTCTGGTCGAATAGTGCTCTCATTGTCTTTTCGATGTTCAAAACCTACATTTAAAAACTCACGGGATATCGCTCTTAAGCGATTCTTCTCTTTGGAAACTCCACTTATTCGAAACCCAACCTTATGTGCTCAATATCGTGACTTTATGCAAGATTACCTTGACGCAGGTTACGTGAAACTCGATCCTGTAAACAGTATGACCTCATCTTCGTATTACATTCCTCACCATTGCATTGTCAACCCAGACTTTGTTTAAATAATTTATTTGGCCCAAAGTTACAGCAACATATAACCTCCATTTTATCAAGATTTCGCCTACACATTGTATGATTCACTGCCGATATTCGTCAATTGTTTTGGCAAATTCTAATTACAAACGAACGCAAAAATTTGGAGGTTTTTTAAGTCGGAACCTGTTCAAGATTACTTTCTCAATACTGTCACTTATGGTTTTTTAGCTATTCGTGCCGTTAAGCTAAACAATACTCCGAAGCTTCCAAAGTTCTAGAATCAGACGTGTATGTGGATGATATAGTGACTGGCAATGATACTCGGAAGCGTTTAGACTTTAACATGATTTAAGAAAACGTCTTAACAAAGGTGGGTTTGAACTTCGCAAATGGGCTAGTAACTCTCTTTCTTTATTGGATGATAGTAACTCCATTCCTAAGGGCTTCTTTGGAATCCTTCCCCAGATATCTTCTGTTATAGTGCCTCTTTCTTCAATAAACCTTGTACTGAGCGTACCTTGCTTTCCGAGTTAGCTCAAGTGTTTGATCCCTTGGATTTTCTCGTACCTTTAAATGTTACTTTAAAGTTTTTCATTTAAATATTACGGACTTTAAATACTGAGTGGGATACTCCTCCTGCTGAGCACATCTCCCAATCTTGGTCCCAACTTATAGCAGAGCTGCATGAGCTAAGTCAGTTGTCTCATTATTTATCATGCTCAATCCACGCATTCTGCGATGCGCCTGAAAAGGCCTACGCAGCACTTATTTATTTATGAATCGTAGAATCGGAGGACAAAGAATTTACTCGTTTACTATGCGCTAGGGCAAAGGTAGCTCCTCTCAAATAAATATCTATTCCTAGGCTTGAACTTCGCTCTGTCTTGCTGTTGTCTGATCTGATAGCATTGGTGCAAAAGGTTTATTCAAGGAAACTTGATACTGGCCTACTTCATGCTTATACAGATTCTATGGTAGTTTTAGCATGGATACGTAGTTTTGCTCATAAGTGGACCACGTTTGTGTCTAATTCCGTTACTAGAATTCAAGAAAACGTCCCTCCTAGTTGCTGGAACCACGTCTCTTCTATCGACAATCCAACTGACCCTGCATCGCGCAAGTTATTGCCACTTGAACTTCTTTCACACTCATTATGATGGACGGGGCCTCCATGGTTGTGTCTTCCCTGTCATGTCATTTGTGGTCTCACGGTTTATCGGGATTTCCTGATTCTGAAGAAGAATTAAAAAAGACCACATGCACAGCTGTTATTGAACAAGGTTTCGTTGATTCAGCTCTTTAACAATTTCCCCCCCCCTCTCCCTCTCTCACTCAAAATTACAACGCGTTATTGCTTACATTCTTCGTTTCGTGCATAATGTCAAATGCTGTATTCCTCCTTGTAGTTTTCGCATTGTAGGTGATCTCACTCCTTGAAATCGACAAAGCACTCACATTTATGATTAAATATGTACAATCTTAAGCGTTCAATTGCGATATTGCTCTCCTAAAGAAAAATTCTCTGCCCTCTAAATATCTACGTAAACTTATCCCTTTTCTCGATAAAGATGGTGTTTTAAGGGTGGGCGGACGCCTTGCTCGTTCAAAGCTCTCCTTTGGGGAAAAGCATTCGATGATTTTGCCCAGCACTTATCGTCTCACTTACCTGATTATTGAATCCGCTCGTAATAAGTATCTGCATCCAGGTCTCCAAACCTTACAATATTTGTTAACTCATCAATATTGGATTTTATCGCCTAAGCGTGCTATTCGACGGGTACTTCGTTGTTGCCTCCGATGTTTTAGGATCAACCCTCCTTCAGTCCAACCTCTTATAAGTGATTTACTTCCTGTCAGGGTTTCCCAAGTTAAACCATTTCTTTACGTGGGCGTAGATTACAGTGGCCTCTTTAAAATCGCCCACGCTAAAATCCGAAATGCAAAGATTCTCAAGGCTTATGTGTGCCTGTTTGTGTGCATGGCCACAAAGGCTCTTCATTTAGAGTTAGTCTCAGATCTGTCAACAGATGCATTTATTGCTGCCTTGCGTCGCCTTATTGCTTGACGCTTACGGGATTTCTTTAAACGTTATTATGTTAGGTTTCGGACTTAAATTGTATTTTGTTGTCAGCTTCGGTACTGCTTCAAGAGGTTGTGGTAAGTTCATCATTTCAGATTGTGTCCAAAACGCGTTTTTGTATATCATGAATTTTTTTCTATTTTCTTGAATTTAAGTAATTTTAATTGTCAGTAAATTGTCTTTTTAATAAAAAAATATAATAAAAACAAAACTAATATTGTTGATTATCATCAAGTCTCTTATGCTTTAATCACTTCTAATTTAAAGTTAAGAAAATATTTGCTTAAATTAAAATTTTCCAATGTTCTCCATAAAATTGTATACTTTAAATCTATGGCTGAAGTATAGATTATGAGTTTAAGTGTGCAGGCTTCATAATATGCTTATTAAAAATATGTTCAACCTTGGTTTGTTGTTGTAACTGCATTTAACTTGTTGGGTATAATAAATAGAAGAATTAAAAATTCCCTTCGAGTTTAAATTAACATTCTGCTAGTAAATTTGATTGGTAATTTGATTGGTTAAGTCAATTTAGTGCAAACCTAGTTAATGGTATAATACTTAGTTGATTAGTTGATCATAACATTTTTTTAATTGTATCTTTTTGTGTACTTTTCTTGAAACGGTACTCCCGCTCAATTTGTTGTTGTTTTTTGGGATTGTTTAGTATGTGAATACTTTTACATTCTTTATTATTTTTTTTTGCATTTTGTTGTGTGTACAATCTTTTCTTTGATCCACGCTCAAAGCAACCCACTGAACTCAACCGACTTAGGTCGTAGAGATCCTAGTTATACTTTAATTCAGAATTGTCATGCAAGGTCACGTTACAAACTATGCAGATGATTCTTTTCACAATTACCTTGCTCACAATTCCAAGTGCATTATAATACGTTACATTTTATTAGCTTCCAAAACATGCAGGTTATCGCTCGCGTTTAGGAATTGTAAGTTCAAAGTCGGTCAAATGTGCATTATTCGTGCTGCTGCGAAGCAGCAGTAGAGGCCACTGTAGGCATATGCATTTTTGGCCTAGGAGGAAACGAGGTATTTGGCTGGTGAAGGCTGCTCAACGCCGTCAATGATGGGATAAGATGGTTGATTGCAAGCTTTCGCTTAAATCCTCCTGCAAGAGTAGAAGTGTACAGGTTCTCCGTCGGTTTTACCGTCACACTTCAACCCACCATCGTAGACGTCCCGGTCTACTTGGTCTCCGGCACGTACTTGACCTCTGGAGTCTTGACGGTGCTTGAAACAGAAAACAGAGTTGAGGCGGGAATGGGGAGGTGCAGAGGATTACGGACTTTTAGAGGTTTTGTGGTTTCGTGCCGAGCATCGGGCGTGGAATTGTTTTACCTGGTAGCCAAGGCTGTGCTTTCCAGTTTGAGCTTTCTCTTGGGATTTCCTCGGAATGGGCCCGGGTGGAATTCTCAGGGTGTCGAGAACGGCGGTTCAGTTCTGCGACTTGCAAGTTAATTTTCGGATCATCTATTTCTAATGAGGTTTTTTAAGAGTTTTCCGTGAGATAAAGCTGGCAAAAATAGTAGTTGCTATGAACCGACCATTAACGCATCTCATCTTTGTACGCTGCTGGAACGTCCCAGTCTCTCAATCTATATCCCATAAAACACTGACCATCGCATTACCAAGTAATAAAGGTTAATACTCATTATTTATAATTCCGGTTGAATAAGAATTTTTGATATACCAGTCAAACCTTTGGAAACCGAAAATCAACACTGAAATGAAAGTAGTAAGAAGTAGCAATCTTTCAAGCATTCATTATACTCGATAGATTCAGTGAGACGCAGTTAAAGAATTTAGATAAAAATGTGTTGACTTGCATTTGTTGATGTCATGTCACAATATATCCGCTCTGCTGTATAGTTTTCTAGAGAACAGAGCGCCAAGTAGCTTTCACAAAAAAATCCTTTTGTTAAAAGTTATTTCAAAGGAGGTGGAAATTTCTGCACTTTACACAGCTTCCTATCTTAAAAACGGTCCCCAAATTAACTTGTTAGAGCTGTTAATCGAGATTACGATTCTTTGTGTATACAAATACAATTCTCTGCAATCTAGATATGTGACTATAAAAAGGAGGTTGTGGTTGTTTATCATCAGCTTTCTGATTTGCCCCTTTGTAGAATTCTTAGAAAAACGAAAGTAGTTACTATTTTTTTTTTCAAATCATATGTAATTGAACAATAAAATAAATCATTGTTAATAATCATAATAAAAAGAGAAGTTGCGTTATACAAATTAAAATTCCTTTCGAGAACAACCAAGATTTAAATAACAATAAATAATTATTTATTTAGCATTGTGAACGTTTTCCAAGATCTCTTTAAGCTGTTAAAGATAATAATAATGGTGGTTAAAGTTGGGCAATTATGAAAGGGAGCAAGAACGAGTAATTAAATTTTTATTACTTGGCGTCGTTAATCGATACAAAAATGTTAATAATAATTTTTTAAACCTGGATTGAAGTAAACAACACATGTACTAATTAGGTGTAGTAATAATATTTTATGTGAAATATGTAAAATAACACTTTTAAAGCGTTATTTTACGATTAAAAAAGAAATTTAACAAACTGAATGTCCTTAAAAAGATAAAATCAAATTTAATTTTGAAAAATAAGTAACAAATTAATATGTTCCAACGCACACATATCAGGTAATATTTTAATGCATGAGATTATTAATTGCTTTTAAACAGATTTTAGTAAAGCAGTCTAAATTCCCAGGACTTTACTGTAATCAATCAGCCCTCCAATAAGTAGCTGGAAAAGAAAGTGGTACAACCTATAAGACTTTTTGCATGCTTATTTAACATAATTAAAAAACTAATTATTACCAATATGCTAATTATTGGAAATAAAATCGGTAGTAAAATTAGTATAATAACTCAGAACATGCTATTTCGATTGTGTAATTCTTAAAGCTTGACGAAGTACTTGGAATGATTAAATTTTATTAATTTGTTTTGTAAAGAAAACGAAATCAGAAACACACTATATTAAAACTGAACATACCTACAATTCAAGAACACTTTAAATTTAAACTTTGCATCCGTTTTTCAAATTTCATCTTCTTTGGTTTATCAGGATTTTGTTTTCTATTTTTGGCATTCTCTTTGTTGGATAATAATATAAGACACTCATTATGTTATTTCCATTGCTAAATTTGTTTTATTGTGTTGTCTTTTATCACTAGCTATATTTGGCCCACTTGTTTTGTGCGAGTATTAATAAAAAA